>JAIGNY010002946.1:1575000-1637500 GCA_020152595.1 Chiridota heheva
TCTAACGTATTTAATTTCGTTTTAAATGAGTGCACGTTCAAAAACTGTTTCTCATCTCAATTTCTAGAAAATGGTTAAATTCTTTCTGTCTTCTGGTCTGGTTATTTATACAATTAACCTTTTATGACTCTCTCATTCTATTAATCACCATTAATAGCTTTCATTGTTGAATAATAAATGGTGCAAGCTCTGATATAATCATTTGTTCTGGCATCCTATAAGTAAGAAATTCGTGGTGATCCTTAAAATAAAGGTTTCTCCCGGACTGCTTTGATATATAAGTATTATTAACAGTAAGCAGGTTGATATAAATTCGTTACGGTAGGTGTTGTGAAAACCAACGTTCTTATATTGGAACCTCTATTACATGACTGGATTGAAGAATGTCAGATGGTAAGATTTTTTTCGGTGCAAAGTTTTATTCAAAGTCATTAGAATGTCTAACTGAGAACGTTATAACTATTAGGGTTAAAAGTTATGATGATACCACTATCGTGATTTTGCTTACACTGAGTATTACAATTACAGAAACCTTCACTCGTTAATTCCCGAATATCATATATAATTTTCAATACATTCCAAGTATATAACTGTATTCAAACCGTCATCATCAAATGGTCATTTGTTCTCAACCATGTTCCGCAGCTTTACCGGCTTTGATGAATGATCCAACATTCATCTATGATGGCATTTATCCAACTTTCCTGACATGGGAACCGTGGCGTCCTGGCTATGATTATGGCACTGGACCAGTAACAACTTATGAAGTTAACATCGCCACCATCTCATCGGAAAATTTTGAAAGTAAAGATATGCAAGTAATACAAACAGAGGACACGTCAATTTCTTTGGACCAACTCATCATTGGAACAAATTATAGTGTTGCCGTATCGGCGATGCGAGAGGTTGAAGGCCAACTGGTAGCAGGACCACCATCTACCGAAATGCAACTGTACCTGATATGCGGAAGTAAGTTAGTTTTGCGTGTTTCTTCCCACGAAAACCTATACAGGGAGTGGTGCAACTAGAATTGAGCGTAATGGCCCATAACATGATAACGCGGTGTTATCTTTTGTCACTATGATAGTCAATGTTTTTGTTCAGACCCATGGGGCTTACCCATCAACCCACCTTGTTTTTGTGTCCTGAGTTTAAACCTTTTGGTCTGGGTGACAAAGCGTAGGAGTAATGGGTATGTTTAGATCTGTGTAATAATCAACTTCCAGACATAACAAGATTGAACATTTAAATCAATCATTGTAATATTTTGAATGTAAATCGAATCAATTCCAGCTATCAAGTGAGTAGAATATGATTTACTGGAAACATTTTGGGGCGCACTTTGGAAGCACCTGGGGACAAAACGAATATCAGGACAAAAACGCACCTGGGGTCAAGACGCACTTGAGGACAAAGACGCACTTGAGGACAAAGAGGCACTTGGGGAAAAGACGCACTTGTGGTAAAAAACACATATGGTGGAAAGGTCGATGTAGTTGAGGTATGTTGTAGCGGTAACGGATTATGAGATAAAGTTATAGGGAGGATATGTATGATTAAGAATATTTGTAAAGACCGATTTTGGAGGGTTGGATATCATTACATACTATTACACACTTCTCAACATGGCATCAAATATTTCAACAGAGCAGGTGATGCTGTCTACTGATGATTTGATACAGTTGGGTATTGATGAGGGTGGTATCTTTAACACACCCATTAAAGTAATAACATCGTTTCAATCAGAGGGAGAGTAAGGCAACATAGACTGAGATGGTCTCTGAATTTGCAGAATCTATGGTAGAAAAGTCAACCCCGCATTTTGGATCAATGGATCGACAGCGGGATTACCCTGAGTATGACTCTATTAAGAAACCTACAACAAGCGGCCTGACTAATAACTTTTAGCAAAAACGTTTCCTACAGACCAAGAGACCCTCCAAGGCAGTTTAAAGTCCACGACAATATACCTGGCGTAACAACTGACGTACTCGCGATGCAGCAACAAAAGATATTTTCAGAGAACAGATTAACAAGGATAAATATCTCACAGTGAATAAGTGGAATGGACAGACTTATGTACACCTGCGATACCACATCATTCAAAATGATGATAACCCCATCTCTACCAAAAAGGGGATTGCATTTACTCTTGAAGAATGGAGGAAAGAATAAGGTTAGATGGAGAAAATACCTCAACTGTGAGAGCCTGTATACCTAACTAACCCAGCAATATATATTTGTTTCTGACAGTGATTTACCAGTACTTTGGGAAAACAGTTCAGGCGAACTTTTATGATGAGACATCAAAGTCATCAGTCATCAAGAACAACCCAGGCTGGATCAAGTTTAAAAATTCTTAAAGGATTACCTACATATTCTTACAAAGATTACCTCTGATAACTTGAATCTATTAGAGGATTACTACACTTAGATCATTTCAACTCCTAAAGACGTTAAAAGGATTACTTTGGATAAATAACTTGAACTTCTTTAGAAGATTACCTCAGAAAAATAATTTCAACTCCTTAACACTTTTGAAAATGATTATCAAATATAATTAAGCTGATAATTTGAGATTTATTTTGATTACCCCAATTTATGTAAGATGTGTTTTTGTATATGTAGGTTGTTTACCTTCAGGGTAATTAACAGTTCAGTTTATAATTATGAAATTATTGATATTAAAAAAAGAATTAAACTTATGCAAAAAAAAGTGTTTGCCTTCTTTACTATAGATAATGGGTATACTTTTGTTTTGTTTTTCTCCTCTGGGGGTGTGTTATTTACCGATATATTTCAAGCTGCGGATTAATAACTACCTTTTCAGAGGAGATACATAAGTGGGGGTGATCATACAAAGGCAGATCAGAAGATCGAGACTGGACATTCTGAGAGGTGTTACATCATTTTACATCAGAAGCTTCTTATGGATCAACAATGTGTTTTTCTATTCAAAGATAATGACCAGTCAGAGAGCATGAATGTAAGTATAAAAGTTAAAGTTTACCTATTCTATATTCATTCATTCCATTCATTCTTACATTTTTACTTGACATTGATAGGCATCATGCTCAATGAAGACAAACTAGAGGGTGATCTGCCAAATTTTCCATACAAGAAGCTGATACGGTATTATGAGGATATCGTGGGTGGTTCTTTTAGTGTGGTGTGCATTGCACACACACAAAGGATCGGGGTCTCCCCCGTGAAATCCTCTAGTGAAATACCCGTGTCAGAAAATGACATACCCGTGTCAGAAAATGACATACCCGTGTCAGAAAATGACATACCCGTGTCAGAAAATGACATACCCGTGTCAGAAAATGACATACCTCCGTGTCAGAAAATGACTTACCTGTGTCAGAAAATAACACAGGATATAAAAGAATTATGGGATCATCATTGTTACTGTGGAGAGAGGCTTTACATAGATCATGGAAACCGAAGCTGGGGTAAAAGCAAAGGAAGAGTGGATAATTTACTTACGGACAAAGCTGGACACATGTACAACAGACATTGAGATAGATAGTGCCATCATTCTTCTACACTTCATCATAGCCACGTCGTCATATAAAACTACTGATGAAGAGCGTACAGCTATAGTGAGCGATATTGTACAACGCATGGGGAGACCAAGAGAAAGTGAAAATTCAATAATTAATCAAAGCTTCAGCTCTGAGAATGATACCACTTTTGAAAGAGATATTCTTACTGATAGTGTACAAAATTCTAATGATAATCCTGTGAGTCAAAATACTTTTAGTACACGTACAATATTAATGAGCGACCGTCAAATCGCTTCAATGCAAGAGAAACCCTTTATGAGGCGCATTTCCCAAACATTTCAAATATGAATGATTATGTTGATATAATTAACACTCTGTATGATACCTTTCAGGAATTAATAAATAATTTATTCACTGAGTATGAAGATGATGATTTTATCAGATTTGTGTTAATGTCCCCAGAATTAGATACACCAATTTCTATTCCCTTTACGAAGAGATGTGATCTGACTCTCGAATTGCTCATGAGAGCTATTGAAAAGGCTGTGCAATCTAACACACTTTTTCGCCTCCACGATGGTGTTACAATACATTTAACATGCATCAAAAATGTCAAAAGGGGTGGGAGGTGGAAAATGTTGGGAATTAAGGGAGATCAATTTGCAACTAAAAAAGCAAGCATAGTAAGTATTAATGATAAGGGTGATAATTTATGCTTTGTACGTGCTATTATCATTGGTATCAGTCACTCTTACTATGATAATCACCAAAACTGGACAGCTATAAGGAAAGGGCATAAACTATTGAATTCTCTAGCCTTAGACTTGCATAAACATGTAGGTATACCTCCTGGATCCATTGATTTTAGCCATTATGAAACTTTTTAAAGATTTCTCCAACCAAAAGTATACGCTGACCATTATAAGTGAAGATTCTTTTAGACGAGCTGTATTTCAAGGTCCTGTTACAAACTGTAAAACAATTGTCCTATATGTAAATGATAATCACTATATTGTTGTAACATCTTTGAAAGCATTTTAGGGTGTCAACTATTATTGTAAAAGTTGCATGAAATCTTACACCCACAAATATTCACACACCTGTGAAAAGAAATGTTTAATATGTTGTAGCAATAATTGTGATGCTTTTGTTGGAATATCAAATTTGATCAATTCATGTGAATCATGCTTTCGTGTATTTACAACAGAAAAATGTTTTCAAAAGCATAAATCTAATGGTATTTGTGGCAAATGATATAAATACTGAAAGTGTGAGCGATGTTTCATTAAAGCAATTTAGAGGAAATCCCTTGAAGAACACGACTGTAATGATACATGTTGTAGTGTATGTCGTCTGTATGTTGACGGTTTTCAGCATTTGTACTATGTGAAAACTGCAACTGTATTACCAAAACAATCCAAGACAGTTGAAGCAAATCCTATAAAAAAGAGAAAACAGAACCACTCAAAAAGTTTAGAGTACATTTTCTTTGATTTTAAATGTATCCAGGAGACGGGCATTCATGCTCCAAATTTCTGTGTTGCCCAATGAACTTGTGAATTTTCTTAGATGGCAGCGAAAGTGTGTGTAGCCACTGTGGAAAATCAGACCCCTCCGGTGTTTGCGAAATGATATTTGATGGGAAAAATACACTTGCTTAATTTGGGCAGTGGTTACACAGGGAAGACAATTATGTCTATCATTATAGCTCACAATATGAGAGGGTATGATGGATACTTTCCCATGCAATATCTGAGAGATGTCAAACTTAAACTTGACATTGTATCGGTTGGGGCACAACTATATTCAATCCGTATCAAAGATCCTAACATTCAAGTAATTGACTCCTTGAATTTTCTGTTAATGGCTCTGAGTAAACTCCCTAAAACATGTGGTATTGAGGAGTTAGTAGCGGGATTTTTTTCACACTATTTCAATCTAAAAGAAAATTACTCTTATGTAAGACCCTTTCCAGCTAAACATTACTATGGACATGGACACATGTTGCCTGAAGTAAAAAAGAAGTTTGACTTATGGTATGAGGACTTACTATCTAGATATAATGTTTTTTATTTTCAAAAGGAGATGAAAGCTTACTGTCAAAGTGATGTAGACATTTTCCGTCAAGTTTGTCGAAGATTTCGATCAAGTTTCAAATCGATCACAATTCATCCGCAATCGGCTCCCGAGGGTATTGGCCCATTAAAACACTGCTTGACAATAGCTTAAGCATGTAATTTGGTGTTTCGCACACATTTTTTTTTAAAAGCAACCATTTCAATTGGTGGTAAAACATCGAATGAAACTAGTACTAAATCACCCCGTCGCTATTCAGCAAAAGCTATTAAATGGCTGCTGTTTTGCGAGCAACGAGAAAACATTCACATCGCACACGCACGAAATGGTGGTGAAGCTAAAGTTATGGAACATTATCTTGATGGCTACGATGCTAAGAGTAAGACCATTTATTAATTTTAATGCTGCTTCTATCATGGCTGTCCCTTATGTTACCGACCTAAAAACTCTCCACCCCTTCTATGATTCTAAATGTATGGGCGAACTTCAAAATGAACGGCAAGCTAGAAAAAGAATGTTTCAGTCGGATGGTTACAAATGGGTTCAAATTTGGGAACTTGAATATGATACGGATGTGGATATTCTGCTATATCTCAACAATACACCTCTTTGCAATGTGAATGACCCCCTTAATCCTCATGATGCTTTTTTGGGGGTCGTGCTAATGCCATTAAACTCTATCATTAAACAAAACCTGGGGAAGAAATTGATCATCTTGATTTCACAAGTCTGTACCCGTGGACAAATAAATATTGTCGATATCCCGTAGGTCAGGGTGTTTCAGTGTTATGTGGCCCTTTCAAATCAATTTCGGACTATTTCGGATTCGTAAAACGCAAAATACTTCCACCCGAGGACTTATTTGTACCTGTTTTGCCAGTGAAAGTAAGATGGAAGCTAGTTTTCCCTCTTTGTCAGAGTTGTGCTGAAATTGGCTGTAATACACCTTGTACACATGCTAATGATTAAAGATGTTTAAAAGGTACCTGGTTTACAGGGGAGCTAATGAAGGCACTAGAAATGGAGTATTCCATGGTTGGAGTTATTGAGATTCTTTACTACCCGCAAACCGCGTGTTACGACTCTCAGACCAAAAAAAAAAAGGGGGATATTTTCAGCCTACATTAATACATTTTTAAAAGTAAAGAAAGGAAGTAGTGGCTGGCTATTTGAGTGTTCAGATGATGAATTGAACAGCTTTATATCAATTTGTACTTTAAAAAAGAGAACATTTTGTTAGACAGAGACAAAATTGAAATTAATCCCGGATGAGGGCTCTTGTTAAACTTATATTGAATGCATTTTAGGAGAAAATCGGTCAGCAAGAGAATCTCGCACAATTCAAACTTATTGACAAATCTTTTCAATTATACCAGCTACTTAATGATGGAAGCAGACAGGTAAATGACATCCATTTCTTAAGTGATGACATAGTTAAATGTAAATACCAATGGAAAGAGGAATTTACTCCGCCTTCAAAAAGGTCACGCTAGTATAGCCGCCATAAGAACTGCCCATGCTCGATTAAAATTGTATTTAGTTTTAGAGAAATTGCAAGAGAGAGTAATATATTTCGATACTGACAGTATAATTTTCACGTCCCAGGCGGGGGATTGGGAGCCCCCTACAGGGAATTTCTTAAGGGAATTTACAAATGAACTCCCCCTAACACGTTCATTGAGACATTGGTATCAGGGGATCCGAAAAACTATGCTTATCAGATGAGTAAAGGGAAGACTGTTCTTAAGATCGAAGGTATCACATTGAATTATTATGCTCTAAAGAAGATATCTTTTGAAACAGTGAAAGAGTTGGTAAAATCTTTAGTGGAACAAATCACAAAAGATAAATGTAACACCAACCCCGCAATAATTAACTTGATTGAAAAGAATGAGATTCTTCGAAACACAGCAACAAAGACTATCAAAAGTAAGAATAAAAAGAAAGATTAACGCATTATTTATAATAAGAGAGCACTGTTTCCTGATATGACCACTAAACCTTTTGACTATAAATAAAGGGCTCAGGCGTGGGGGTTTATCATTCATTGATATCTATAAATTTGGACAGTATGGATCAGTTTTATGTGACATTAGTGATAGTTCCATGAACTCTTTTCTGAACAATACCCTCACCCACCACAAAACAAAACTGTATAAGGAGATTAATTTGGATGGATCTTGGGGGCACTTGCGGAAATTCATCACCCATACACATCGTATAATGTGACTGAGAAATGTAATACAATTCTGTATCATATTACTGATGACCCTGAATTTCTTTCTTTTAAGGTGCGTCAAGGAATGTATGCTTCCGCCAAAAAAACAAAACTGAAATGATACAAGCATCACTTCCTGATGACCTTGTGGACAAAGTCAAATTTTGTTATGATAATATTTCAGATTGTTGCAAAGTTAGGTTAATTGAACCTATACTTCTTCACTTAAACCCCCCAAGTGGCCGTATTATTAGGCGTACCAACGGAAATCTATTTATCAACAGAGAGTATTACACCACCCGATGTCCATAGAGGATTTCAGGCACTCTATTTATATACCAATATAATAGGACCACAGTATGTGGGAGATGTTTTCGTCCCCTTCTTACGAGCTCTATATGTGAATACTGAACGCTTTAGTTTAACTGTTTCTAATCAATATACACAATTACATTATGTTCCTGTACAGTTGAAATTATTGAAAAATATTGAGATAGATACTCATCATAAAACGGAAAAACCTGTTCTTTTTCAGAATGGTAAAGTGATTGTTAAACTTCAATTTCGTCGTATTAAGCAGAGATTATAATATGTATATAAATAGAGAATTATTTCGAAATGATTCAGTTGTAGTAGTTTCTTGATAAAAGTGGTATCATCATCGTCATTGATTGTACATTTGATTTTCGATTAATTATTGTTGTTTTACATGGATATATGTTGGCAGCACCCTTTTGGAGCCATTGTTGGAGGTCTATCTGGTGTAGGCAAAACCGAGTTTGTGAAGGATCTACTGCTTCACAGACTACAACTAATAAATCCCCCTCCAGAATGCATCATTTGGTGTTATGCAGAATATGAACCTTTGTACAAAGAAATACAGTCCAAAATCTCCCATGTTATCTTTACTAAAGGACTCCCCACAGGCAATAAAATGAATTCTAAGTGGTTAACTTAATCCTTATTGATGAAATCATGAGTAAAGATTCAGAGAATAAATAAATTAGTGCTTTTTTTACTAGAGGAAGCGTTATTTACATTGTACAGAACATATTCCACTAAGGAAAGGAATCACGAACTATTAGTTTAAATGCACACTACGTTGTATTTTTCAAAAATTGAAGAAAAACACACATCTTGTAAAACAAGTGTTTCCAGAACAAGTGAAATTTGTACAAGAGGCTTACTAAGATGCAACTATCCCCCTTACTGCCTTATGGTTATTTAATCTTTGATTTAAAACCAAATACCCCAGAAAACTTTCGACTTCGCACTAATATTTTTCCAGGAGAAACATCATATACTTATGTACCTAAATAAAACTTGGAGTGAATCAATTCAATCATTCAGTATTCATTATGGCTTACCAGTGGACTGAACTGATTCCTGTGTTAAAGGAATTAGGTGCTTGTCGATCTACCAAAGAGAGAGGGAAGTTGTTACGCAAGATCCTAAAGATATTAAATACCTTGAGTGAATGTTCACAAAACATTTTAAAGGGGAATGCTAAAGTTGTCAAGACGTCAAAAGGAAACTTCAAAAAGTATCAAACAAACCTACGGAAAATAGCTAATAAAACATTAAAACAACAACATAAGAAAAAACGTATTATCCAGTCTGGCTGATTCATAAGTCCTTTACTAGCACTTGCTTTACCAATTGTTTCAAGTCTCTCAACGACCGCGATAACAAAATGACTTTAGAACATGGGCACAAAATGGTGCTTATACCCCCTAAGTTTTAGAAAGGATCCATGAATCATCACCAACACAGAAAGTTATTTCACAATTACATGTGGACATGCGAGGTATTTTAGATAAGAAAGAAATGGCTGATGAAGAAACATTGACTGTATATCAACAGATTTTACAACGCTACTTGAATTTCACACCGGAAGAGAGAAATCCTTCAAGTGTTTTGATTAAAGCAGATATACCTGATCCAGAAAAAAAAACTCTCTCTGCTACCGAAATATTGAAACATTTGCTAGTAACATATAGGAACAAGGGTAAATTTCTCCTAGTTCAAATAAAACACAGTGATGGAAGAATTGGTTGGAATGATAGAGGAGAACTTACAATTCGCGTTGTCCCTATAGCATGGACAAATATCGTTGACCTTCTTTCCTCTGATATTTTACGCGAACGGAGAAACTTTCAGCCTTAAAGATGGGAAGGACTTGCTGAAGAACCTGCCCAATTAAACATTCCTGAAAGTATTATACCTAATGTGAAACGACAACAATTTATCCAACTTTCAAAACATGAACATGCATTAGAAAACGTAATACCCCAGGAAAAATAGCTGTCCAAAAGATGAAAAAAAGAAGAGGACGAACTGTAAATCACGCCAGTTTGAATGGGATACATTATAATATACACTGGATGTGCTTAGAAAATCTCGTAGAAAAGAGAACACACTTTTTGTATTCATTTCATTTTCATTTAATGATCAATATAACGATGTGATTGAATATAATATTATGGAATTGAAATGTAATTGTAAAAGTGATTATATATATATATATATATATATATATATATATATATATATATATATATATATATATATATATATATATACATATATATATATATATATATATATATATATATATATATATATATATATATATATATATATATAAATGCATATATATATATATTTATATATATATATATATATATATATATATATATATATATATATATATATAAATGTATATATATATATATATATATATATGTATTTATATATATATATATATATATATATATATATATATATATATATATATATATATATATATATATATATATATATATATATATATATATATATATATATATATATATATATATATATATTTTTCTTTTTTTTCAGAACTAGACGGTGAGACCCTAGATAACGATAGGTGAAGCGGGTGACTATGGCATCATTTGTCAAACTTTTTTTGTAAATTGATTATAAAAGGATTTAGAAGTCAATCCGGTAAATTTAAACCAGGCATTCATTAAACAATAATGACCACATAAAATGGATGATACAGCTTGAATGGTTATACCATTCCATAGCCAGAAAGCACTATTGTTAATAATAAAATTGGTTACATTTTCATTGTAAAATGATGGTGGTAATCCAAATGAGTAAAATAATTCGCTGCTTTCTTTTCCATCAAACCATAGAACAATCCAGAGAGCTCCTGGTAATGTGTGTGGGTCAGTGTTTACAATGTATAATAACGGGAGTGGCATCACTCTTCCAGGGGCTGATCTACTACTAAAAACACCTCGAACACCTGGTCTTCAACTTAAGTAATCAAAGATAATGTTTCCACTTTTATCTATCTCGATGACGTTATAAAACTTAGCATAAATGATGAAGTTCACGGTGGTAGGTAGGGGTTGATCAAAATTGATTTCTAACCTAACATTGCCGTGCACTGTGAGATTGAAATGTCCACTACATGTTAAATCGGGTATAAAATCAAAGGCAAACAGGGTGAAGCCATATCTATAGTCATCTCTGGTTATTTGATTACCACTATTGTTGAAAAGTTGATTGATTTCGGAGAATAATAAGTGGTATGATCGGATGTCACAAGTGCTGTTATCAAAATTTGGTTTCAGTGGTATTGTGGGGATTTGAATACCATTCATGTAGAGTGAGAGAAAATTGGTGTGGTTGTTTTTAAAATGGAAAGGGTTTTTGGCATATATACCATTAAACTGTTAAAAGCGTCATTGTCTACAATACCAATAACAATCTGTTTGGGGAGCTGTCATAGAAATAGGCTGTTTTTGACATAGAAAGGTTTCCTTAAGGGAAGAGAATGTTTGCACTTTAATTCAGGTGATGGGGTACTTTGCAGTCCCCTTGTCCAAAGCTTTGGCTTGAGCTAATGCTACTTAAGGATTCAGCTTCACTTTACCAACAAAGAGAAAGGCTGCGGTAATGTTTACTTTATAGCCAGCTTCAGTCTGTGATGACATAAGACAAATGTTTGAAGTTTTTACATGCTTATGCATTAGCTATTTCTAAACCAGTACGTGCTGCCTGTTTTCCTACAGCTACAACCCCACGTTTCAGAAGGGGTACTTCTGCTCGTAGTAACCCCCCTAAAACACTACTTAAACCATATCCACGTTGTTGTATGGTCCCATGATAGACGGGTGTACCACTACCTACTTGACCGGCATAATAATGTTCGTAATGGGCCATAGTAATGGATGCGTGTAAGTAAATCAAAGTTGGGTAGAGAATAGTTACAAGGCTGTTATATATAGTTAAATGAGACAATTTCTCACATGAATCACCTTTTTATTCCCCTTTTTCACCTTGGTAGCCAAATCACTTCACTAAGTATTCTTCCTTTCTATTTTTAATTCGGGTTTTCAGTCACCACTTTTTCTACTTTGAATAGATGATTTTGAGATAATTTAGCATATTGTAATTCTGGCTCATAAAATGTTTCTACTAATGGTTCTCCGTCCATATCTTTTATTTTATAGAAGAGTATTTTTTTGGATATACTTTCAAAATTCTAAATGCTTTTTTGTTCAATTTTGCAAGTAACCCTTCTCAAACAAACCTTTTGTTTTACTAACTTTTACCAGATCATCAATGCTAAATTTAGGTATCGAGGCTTGTATTTTCTCCCCATATGATTGATCCCATACATGTTTCTGATTTGATAACGTCACATCAATAGGTCTCACACCAATGGAGCGATGCTTTGAAGTAGTGTATGACCGCACCATCTCTTTTAAGTTAGTTATATATTTATAATTACCCTTGTAAGTAAAATAGCGCCATATTTTAGTTTTTAAAGTACGATCGTTCAACAATGATAGCCTTTGTTTCATTTTGCGTCGCAAAAAAACTGAATGTTGTGTTCTTTGATAAATGTTTAAAAACGCCGATTTATGAATTATGTTCCTTTATCCGATTGCAACTTCAGAGGTTTCCGACCAGACCTAAAAATTACCTTAAACGCTTCGATTAAAGTTTTTCCTGTTTTATTTTTTCAACGGAATAACCCATACATATTTGGACAATATGTCAATACATGTTAAAAGATATTTGAATCCTTATTGTAACGACTATAAACTTGCATATTGGCCAGTTCACACTGCCATTGATCATTTATTCCCATGACAACCACACGATTTCGGGGAAAGTTGCGTCATGCAGGTTAATGTAAGGTATAAGTGCGTTGTTCCTTTAACCAGCCACTTACCGTTTCCACAGATATAGGGACTCACCTGGTATATTAACAGCTCTAAATAATTGTTGTAAACCCCCAAATCCAGCTGGATGGCTAGGATCATAATCAATACTATTTAATCTACGATGTACATCCATGATACCAAGACTAAAAAATGAAAACATAATCTTTTTGTATTCATATTTATATATACCTCTTTATTTTACCAATAATCGTAAATTGTAAAAGCAAAAAGAGATACCGCACAACAAATAAAAATGTTCCGATTGTAATGACTAAAAACATTTTCATAATAAAATACAATTGTATCCAATGCAATCTCAATCAGTAGATCATCATAGTTATGTCGTATACAATCCATTGTTATAATTACACAAGAGGAAACCATACGATAACAAACATTTTCTTTGGTACATGAATAAAATACTTCTTTACTAATGATGTCTAACTCTTGAATAGAAGGTTTTTTAAAACTGATCATTTGAAATGTGTCCAAAGTTTCCATTCTTATCATTACTTCTCTTATAGTGTCATGTAAATGAAGTTCAAAATCAGTTGTCCAGCTTAAAGATTAATTTATTATATGATACTGTAGAAACTGTTTATATCTTTGTCTCAAATGATGTTTATTTTTAATGTCTTTTAAATATAGTCTTCATTGTCATGGTTGATCAAACTCTATCTCTTTCAAAGGTGATATATTGAGCTTATTTTTTGCTGTTATAACAGTATAATGGCCAAAGGGATCGTCTTGACTCTAGATCCAAAATATCTTTCAAATTTTTAAAAAGTCTGGGGTGAGGATCCTTTGGTAATTCAGCTTAAATTGCCAACAATTCTTTATTAAAATTAAACAGATAATAACGTAATCCCACCTCCTTGGCAAAAGCTCCAAAATGGCAATTACTTGTAATTTTTCAACCATATATAGAGATTTCAAATAGTCTCCAGTTTGCTGTTCACTGATTTCAATCTTACTTCCTCTTCACTCCCTTAACAATTTCTCCAAATAGCAGAGATACATCTTTCATCGCAACTTATTGTGTTCATATGTCTTCTTTAAAAAAAATACTCAACAGCTTTAAATTAGACTCATGGTAATGCTTTCAAGCGATCCTGGATCATCTCGCCACGTTCACCTTCAGGTATACCCTCCCAGTATTCCTTTAAACTGTCGAAGACCCGTCTGAATGAAAATCCATTGTATTCAAAATGCAACATGAATGCTTTCAAAACCCGCTGGAGATTGGGTTTTAAAATGCTTTTATACTCTTTCCCAATAAGAAGTCACTGATGATCTGATGCATTAAATATGTATGATGCCTTTAAGTAGGGTGATCCACACCACATCCATAACAGTTTAGATTTGTCCATGCTGTTAGAGCATCATTCAGTAATTAAGTAAATGTTACTTCAGCTGATTGACAGAGTTCTTTTCAATACAGTTTTATTTCTTTTTTCTGCATCTCATCAGTCTATTTTTGAAATGCCATGTTGAGAAGTATGTAATAGTATGTAATGATATCCAATCCTCCAAAATCGGTCTTTATAAACATTCTTTATCATACCTATCTCCCATCCAACCTTAACTTATAATCCGTAACCTCTACAACATACCTCAACTCCATCGACCTTTCCACCATATGCGTTTTTACCCCAAGTGCGTCTTTTCCCCAAGTGCGTCTTTGTCCTCAAGTGCGTCTTTGCCTTCAAGTGCGTCTTGTACCCAGGTACGTCCAAAGCGCGCCCCTAAATTGTTTCCCAGTGCATCATATTCTACTTAAGTGGAGTGCTGATTATTTAATGATATTTAAAGTAAAGATTTTTGAAAGATAATCCATGGGTTAAATTGGATGGGACGTCATAGGCTACGAACCTTCTTTCTGTTATGTACTTTTCTTTTATGGACATTGTTCCGTTAATACGAGTCCGTTCTCATTATGTTTCACGTTTCTTAGATGTTTGCTGGGATGTTGCGAAATTCGTAATACTATAAGTGGAAGAAGAAGTCAGATATGTGCATTATGCATAATAGAGGACACCATACTGTACTACATTGACATACTTTTATGTTCTAGAGTATTTAGTGTTATAAGGTTTAAAATGACTGCTATATACAGGTTACAGGTACCATTTTTTTGAACAATCAGTGAATTTTAATTTCAATTGAACACACAACGACTTGTGAGGAATATAATGTTGCAATATTAATGATTCATGATTTTGACCTAAAACTGAGTGAAATACGAGTGTAGATTGCTTTCATTATTTTTCTTTGTTATTGTCCTCTATGATTGGCGAATGAACAACCAATTATACTGTTTGACGGCTTTATCTGCAATTTTCCAGAAATTAAAACTTGTAATTGTTAAATCAAATCATCATATAAAGATTATTTTATTTTACAAGCAGTTATTCAGCTTTTCATGAAGACATTGTTGTTTCGTTTAAAGGCCAGATATAGTGTTAACGTGTAGATAAAGCTACACTACAATCTAACGCTTATAATTTTCCAAAATACACAACCACCGAAAGACAATCAATTACCGCAGTGGAAGTGACGTCATTATTATTATGCTTCGTATTTGTGTTGACGGGTGAATCATTTTTTTTGAGACGAGATGTCCTCTTTAAGTATGAGAAGGGATAAACTAACCTGTAACAACCTTCTGTTAATGCACTGTTCTAGGCATGAATCCTAATTTTGTGGAATTTCAATCACTTTGACGATTCATGTATTCCTTATGCAACAAAGTGTTTTTTTGTTGTTGTCTATTTCATTTAGAACCAGCAATTGCACCAATCATTACAGAAGTCGAGGCTATTGGCAACACGTCTGTTATCATATATTGGCAGGTATAAGAGCTTTGGAATGATCAGGAGTTTTTCTAATACACTTTTCAGTCATGGTTACCTTTATCGGCCGAAAACACCCATATTTTGACTCAATTCCGAAGTTTGACGGCAAACAACCAGATGATTTTTACGTATAATTATAAATACTTCATCAAACGCCTTTAAAGAAGAACAACACCGGGATTCTGAAAGGGATTTAAAACCTGAAGTATGCCTCAACATAATCGAGCTTGAAAAATGATCTCAAACATTTACCTTTCATTAACAAAAAGAATTTAAAGACGCATACAACGTTTTTTAAGCTGTTTTCTAAACCCCACATCCCGAATCTTTCGTCATCAATAACCATTTTCGTCAGTGATAATTTTAAAACCGAATGCGCTATTTTAGACAATTTTGAATTTTGAAAATAGGTTGTATCTTTACAATGTTAACAGTCTTCAAGGATTAATCGGATGATTGTATCTTTTCTGTCTCACCAAAAAGGTGGAAAAGGATTCCTTGGATTGGCTGTTATGTTCTAATAATTTTAGCATCATAATCTATTACTGGGACGAACAAGGCTCTTTGTTGAATGCTGCAGAAATAGAAATAAACATTGACGTAAGCAGTTGGGTTGTAGATTCTTTAGACCCTTGCACAAAATATTATTTTGCCGTTGCCGTGGAGAATTCTGCTGGCATCTTAAGTGACGTTAGCGAAGTGAAAAACGTGCGCACACTTTCCAACGGTGAGTGAAGAAACAAATTCTGTTTTCGGTGTTCTTATTTTCTAATTTTTTTCATATCTTTTAGTTTCATATTTAATTTCTGGTGTTCTGGTGTGACAATTATCATAACTATCAGTGTTTTACCTAGCAATTATTTAGGATGTGCGCTCGTTGTATATATCGACTTAAAAAATTAAAGTATCTCGTTTGTCATTGCAGTTGAAAATAGAACAATGGTGAGACTATTCGCAGTTTATACAAAATAATTCACTATTTTGACCTTACTTTTAACTTTATATAATAATGTTAGATGATATGTGAATTTATCTTTACCGTAGGTCTTGTTTTAAAAGTAATACCAGAGTAGAGAGGATTTATGCAAAAAGTTCCTACTTTCTTTCCTGTCTTTTATATGTAACTACTGTATTTCTTTTTTTCGGAACACACATTAATACCTATCTTTATCAAATAACTGCAGCACGTCGGTTGATATTCGTCCATTCATAAATGCATTGCTTGGTCTTGAGAAACGAAAAAATGTTTGCTTTATTTTCAAAAGCGCCAACAATAGTACTGGAGTCAGTGACCACAACAAGAATTCCTGGCACATATCCAGCAGGCATAAATGTTAAATGGGAGGTAAGATTGCTCAATTAAGCCTTTTTAAAGACGTTTCTTTGTATTCTTTTAGCAAATAACTAGGCAATTCTGATTATATTTTGTAGTGGAGAAAAACCCCAACCTTTTAGACTAAAAAC
This sequence comes from Chiridota heheva, assembly GCA_020152595.1. NCBI lineage: Eukaryota > Metazoa > Echinodermata > Holothuroidea > Apodida > Chiridotidae > Chiridota > Chiridota heheva. Next base: position 1,592,354 of record JAIGNY010002946.1, read on the forward strand.
ATGAGAAAGATAACTACAGCAGTTCGAAATGTTGAAATGTTCTTTTACTTCCAGGTCTGGTACTTGAATGTTCCAAAGTTTAATCTATTGATTTTTGGAAATTTGAAATATGTTTTGAAACTTTCTTTCTGTTTGTAAATTCGTATTTTCAATATATTTTACTCTAGTTTGTAATGTAATTATGTAAAATATTATTTTCATTCTGAACTTCTAGCCAATAGACCCATCTAAGTCTGATCTGGGAGGGTGCAGTCCTGCAGAGGGGTATTTTTCCTAGTGCAGTTTACAATGATAGACAGCAATATAACCTACCAAGAATCCGTTAATCAGACACAGAATGAACTTGACGTGTACGATCTTGATGCGTGTGCCGAGTACCTCTTTGAAGTTCTTGTAAGAAACTCCGATAACAAATCTGGACCTCCAAGCAACCTTGTGTCAGAGCTCACAGATTCGGAAGGTGAGTTTCTTTTCTTTGCATTCTCTGTACCCACCATGTGAAGTCGCTAGGTTCAGTCCAATTGGGGGTACAGAGGCATCAGCTTTCAACTGGGTGGATTTGTGAAGGTGCCCGAAGACGAACGGTTTAATTTCCAACTGCCATGTTTATTTTCCAGTTGGCGTTAAATTTTGAGGGTGTGATACCCCTCCCCTGTTGCGACGTCTCTATCAGTACCGCCAAAATGGCTGCTTGGAAAAGGCACCACTCCCAAAGCGTTGTTTGTTTTAGGTCTATAACCTTAAAAAAACAATTTATGTCAAAGGAAAGGTCATCAGAATGATTTTGATGTAATATGAAATTGTTTAGATAAAAATTAATTAAGATCCATGATTTTCTTTGTTCATTCCTTCACATGAGCTCACGGGATTGGCTCCTACATGCATGCAGCTGTATTTGCCAGATTACAAATAATTGTCGGATTTTTTCAATCATTAAGAGCCCTATCTGTACCTACCAACATTTTCTTAAATATTTAAATGCCTATCGTTTTATTATGTTTAACTTCTCTTATAATGCAACAGCAGCGTAACACAGCTTTGGTCTATCAGATTATGTTAATATTTGAAAGGAGACATAACTATGGGGACGAATACGGCCCTCATTAGGTCATCCTATGTTTCTGATATAACGTAATTCAAATGGTAAGCCATTGAGTACAGTCATCTGTTTCTGATATGACAGATTCAAATGGTAAGTCATTTGGGTTATTTACTCAGGAAAATAATCCCTTTTTCAGTTTCTAATTGATCTGAACGTTTATGACAATGATAATTAAGAATTCAATGCACTACACTCTTCCGTCACTGTTTCATATAGTCACCATTATTCGTTCTGCATATGAGCTTCAATACTTCGCTACACGGTGAAGGAAGAACATAATGCGGGTTAAGAGTGTCACGTCTTCCTACAATCAAAATAAATCCAAACCTTTTTGCAGATCCTACGGTCCAAATTTCAGGCGTCTTTGCAACTCGTGTGAGTGGAACGTCGCCACCGCGAATTGTTGTTAATTGGAAGGTAGGTATATTTACAATTAATAATATTTCCAAATACTGTATTTAAATCTCTAATCTATTTACTGTTATTTGTTACGTAGTGCAAGAAAAGTTGTTTTCTTTATTCGTTACATTACACATAAGTTACAAGTCACTATAATTCTCTTGTCAACAAAAAGCTAGTGTGATGTCTAAAACTGAATAATTATACAAATCATTTAAAATCATTTTTCTAACACATTGAAGCAATGTTTGGACTGGAATTGACACCTTATTCAAATGCTTAATAATCTTAACACCGAACAGGCATGTGCAGCTCAAATAAACGATTGCTGGCTATTTATTCTATATTCACAATATATTAAGTAAAATAATGATGTTTTATACTATCAGAAGGGGTGTGAGGTGTCAATTACGAAGAATTATCAATTATTAAAAGCTGGTTTTCGCTGTTTCTTCCAGGAACCTACTATAACTGACGAGACCCTCGGTGGCTGTGATGTGGAATCTGAGTTCTTCTACAAAATCACACAAGTAGAGACAAGCACTGGTAACATTACAGAAATCATTGTGGATGGAGATATGACTAATGTAGAACTTGACATGCCAAACAGTTGCACGGAGTATACATTTACGGTTGCGATTCTAAACGCAGTCGACAGATCTGGGCCAGAGTCGTCCTCTTTTTCTGAAATAACAGATTCAAATGGTGAGTCAGTGGATTATATACTCCGGCAAATAGTAAATGTTTCTAATTGATCCAAATCTTTAAGATGTTGATATTTTAAAGTGCATTACTCTCTCCCAGCACAGTTTCATATAGTTATTAATATCCGTTCTGGGTATGCAGTGGGCTTCAATTACTTCACTAGAGGGTGAAGGAAGAATAATTTATTTAAAAATATTATGTTTTCGTGCAAGTTTTGTCGAATTAATATACAAACTTTTTTTGTAGATCCTACGGCCCAAGTTTCAGGCATATTTGCAACTCGTGTGAGTGGAACGTCACCACCGCGAATTGTTGTTAAATGGGAGGTAAGTCTATTTACAGATTATAATCTGTTTTAATCTATAAATCGATCATCTATGAACAGTAGTGTGTTACGTAGAGCGAGAAAAGTTGTTTTCTTTATCAGTTATTAATAACTGTTAACGCACATGTTATTACAAAACACTATAATTCTCTTGTCAACCAACAAAAAGTGTGGCAAGTACATAATATTTGTAATGAATATTTAAAGCTGCATAGCTATACAAATCATTTTTAAATGCTAGCAGAGCAGGAAGGTTTTAAAAATGTATGAGTTCATATTTTATCTTTAATTAGGGCACCAATGATGATGCCGTTTGATACTAAATGATCTTATTTCTGCGGCATCGCATGTCTCCGCATGAATATACTATAAAAATAAACAATAATTGTTGAAGAACGTTATCTCAGAGACACCGAAACCAATTTTCCAGCGACATTGAAACCAGGCTCGGTCTGGAAATGAATACCTTATGCATCTGCCTAATTATCTTATCGTCGAACACGCCGCAGGCCAAATAAACTGTTGATGGTCATTTATGTGAATGATTCGATATTCACAATATATACAGTAAAATGATGATGTTTTATACTATAAGAAGGGGTGGATGTCAATTTCTAATTTTGTAAAAAGTAGGCTCTTATCGTTTATTCCAGGAACCTACTATAACTGATGAGACCCTCGGAGGCTGCGATGTGGAATCTGAGTACTTCTACAAAATCACACAAGTGGAGACAAGCACTGGTAACATTACAGAAATCATCGTGGATGGAGATATGACTAATGTAGAACTTGACATGCCAAACAGTTGCACGGAGTATACATTTACGGTTGCGATTCTCAACGTAGTGGACAGATCTGGTCCAGAGTCGTCCTCGTTTTCTGAAATAACAGATTCAAATGGTGAGTCATTGAGTCGTTCTATGTTTCTGATATAACAGATTCAAATGGTAAGTCATTGGGTTATTTATTCCGGCAAATGGTACATTTTCAGTTCTAACTCATCAGAACATTTTGATGTATATATATATATATATATATATATATATATATATATATATATATATATATATATATATATATATATATATATATATATATATATATATATATATATATATATATATATATATATATATATATATATATATATATATATATATATATATATATATATATATATATATATATATATATATATATATATATATATATATATATATATATATATATATATATATATATATATATATATATATATATATATATATATATATATTTATAATTCCATTACAAACTCGAAGAACATAGGTATTATTATTCGTTCTGCATATGTAATTTAAAACTTCATTACAAGTTGAAGGAACATCATGTATTTAACAATATTTTTTCGTGCAAGTATTGTGCAATTAAAATAAGTCCAAACCTTTTTGCAGATCCTATGGTCCAAATTTCAGGCGTCTTAGCAACTCGTGTGAGTGGAACGTCGCCACCGCGAATTGTTGTTAATTGGGAGGTAGGTACATTTACAGCTGTTGATATTTTCAAATATTAAAATCTATAATCAATTTACTGTAAATTGTTACGTAGTGCAAGACAAGTTGTTTTCTTTATAAGTTATTCGTTACATTACACATATGTTACGAATTACTGTAATTCTCTTGTCAACAAAATGCTAGTGAGATGTGCAGAATATTTTTAATGAATATCTAAAAGTGAACAATTATGCAAATCATTTAAAACCAATTTTCTAACACATTGAACAGTTGAAACAATCTTCGGACTTAAATTAACACCTTATGCAATTGCCTAATAATCTTAACACCGAACAGGCATGCGCAGCTCTAATAAACGATTGATGGTTATTTATTCTATATTCACAATATATTCCGTAAAATAATGATGTTTTATACTATCAGAAGGGGTGTGAGGTGTCGATTAGAAAGAATTCTCAATTATTAAAAGCTGGTTTTCGCTGTTTCTTCCAGGAACCTACTATAACTGACGAGACCCTTGGTGGCTGTGATATGGAATCTGAGTTCTTCTACAAAATCACACAAGTAGAGACAAGCACTGGTAACATTACAGAAATCATTGTGGATGGAGATATGACTAATGTAGAACTTGACATGCCAAACAGTTGCACGGAGTATACGTTTACGGTTGCGATTATAAACGTAGTGGACAGATCTGGGCCAGAGTCGTCCTCGTTTTCTGAAATAACAGATTCAGATGGTAAGTCAGTGGAATGTATACTCCGACAAATAGTAAATGTTTCTGATTTATCCAAATCTTTAGGATGTTGATATTTTAAATAAGTGCATTACTCTCACCCAGCACAGTTTCATATAGTTATTAATATCCGTTCTGGGTATGCAGTGGGCTTCAATAAATTCACTACAAGGTAAAGGAAGAATAATTTATTTAACAATATTATGTTTTCGTGCAAATTTTGTCTAATTTATATACAAACATTTTGTAGATCCTACGGCTCAAGTTTCAGGCATATTTGCAACTCGTGTGAGTGGAACGTCACCACCGCGAATTGTTGTTGAATGGGAGGTAAGTCTATTTACAGATTATAATCTGTTTTAATCTGTAAATCTATGATCTATGAACAGTAGTGTGTTACGTAGAGCGAAATGTTGTTTTCTTTATCAGTTATTGATTACTGTTAACGCACGTGTTACTACAAAACACTATAATTCTCTTGTCAACCAACAAAAAGTGTGGCAAGTACATAATATTTGTAATGAATATCTAAAGATGAATAACTATACAAATCATTTTAAAATACTAGCAGAGCAGAAAGGTTCTAAAAATGTATGAGTTCATATTTTATCTTTAAAGCACCAATGATAATGCCGTTTGATACTAAATGATCTTATATCTGCGGCATCGCATGTCTCCGCATGAATATACTATAAAAATAAACAATAATTGTTGAACACCTTTATCTCAGAGACACCAAAACCAATTTTCCAGCGACATTGAAACCAGGCTCGGTCTGGAATTGAACACCTTATGCAACTGCCTAATCATCTTAACGTTGAACAGGCCTGTGCAATCCAAACAAACTATTGATGGTCATTTATGTGAACGATTCAATATTCACAATATATACAGTAAAATGATGATTTCTGTATACTTCAGAAGAGGTGGATGTCAATTTTCTATTTTGTAAAAAGTAGGCCCTTACCGTTTCTTCCAGGAACCTACTATAACTGATGAGACCCTCGGAGGCTGCGATGTGGAATCTGAGTACTTTTACAAAATCACACAAGTGGAGACAAGCACTGGTAACATTACAGAAATCATCGTGGATGGAGATATGACTAATGTAGAACTTGACATGCCAAACAGTTGCACGGAGTATACATTTACGGTTGGGGTTCTCAACGTAGTGGACAGATCTGGTCCAGAGTCGTCCTCGTTTTCTGAAATAACAGATTCAAATGGTGAGTCATTGGGTCGTTCTATGTTTCTGATATAGCAGATTCAAAGATTCAATGGTAAGTCATTGGGTTATTTATTCCGGCAAATGGTACATTTTCAGTTTCTGATTCATCAGAACCTTTAGGATGTATATATATATATATATATATATATATATATATATATATATATATATATATATATATATATATATATATATATATATATATATATATATATATATATATATATATATATATATATATATATATATATATATATATATATATATATATATATATATATATATATATATATATATATATATATATATATATATATATATATATATATATATATATACATATATATATATATATAAATAATTCCTTTACAAACTCCAAGAACATAGGTATTATTATCCGTTCTGCATATGAACTTCAAAACTTTATTACAAGTTAAAACAACGTAATATATTTAACAATATTTTTTTCGTGAAACAATTTTTGCAGATCCTACAGTCCAACTTTCAGGCGTCTTTGCAACTCGTGTGAGTGGAACGTCGCCACCGCGAATTGTTGTTAATTGGGAAGTAGGTCTATTTACAGATTGTAATTTTCTTTTATATTTAAATCTATAATATATGAAGTGTAATTTGTTATGTAGAAAAGGTTTTTTTCTTTCCTATTTGTAATTGATTACTATACACATATCTTACAAATAACAGCGTATGTCTTGTCAACAAAAAAACTGTAAAATAGATACTGTTTTTGATTAAGAAATAAATATCTGAAACTTAACACTCTTTCCAATCATTTGAAAATACAAGGAAAAAGAAAGTTTCTGAAGTGTGAGCTCATATATTATCCTTCTAGGTACCAATGATTACAGACGAGATCCTGGGAGGATGTCAGTTACCTTATTATTTCGTCATAAATTACGAAGATACACAAAACGGAGAAATGTATGACTATACATCCATGGCAAATGAAACCACTGCTGAAATTGTTATGCCAAGTACATGTACAGAGTATGCATTCACGGTGAGAGTTTCAAACAAAGTTGGCAGAAGAGGACCATCATCATCCTCAGCAATGGCTATTACCGATTCAGAAGGTTGGTGAGGCTTCACTGCTTAGCAATTAGTTTTAATGGTATCAAAACAATTGAAAAATGTAAATATTTATTGAGATTAAAATATTTTTAGTTGTTATCATAATTATCTCTAAATTTTATAAAACCTTTTGAAGTTGCAAGAGTTTCGTCCACATTTCAAGATATGGTAACAGAGTGTGTAATTTGGTATTTTACCTTACAAAAATACCTGATGTAATGTTGATATTTAAAAGAAATTAATTACACACTCCAAGCACATAGCCTTTGTTATCCGTACTGTATATGAGCTTCAATACTTCACTACAAAGTGAAGGAAGAATAGTGTATGTTACACTATTAAGTTTTCGTACAATGTTTGTCCAATTAAAATATGTACAAACTTTTTGCAGATCCTACGGTCCAAGTTTTAGGCGTCTTTGCAACTCGAGTGAGTGGAACGTCGCCACCGCGAATTGTTGTTAATTGGGAGGTAGGTCTATTCACAGATTATAATCTTTTTTAATATGCAAATTAATAATCTATTTATTGTAATTTGTTACGTCGCGCAAGAAACCTGGTGTTTTTCTTTATTAGCTGTTAGTTACTATGAAAATATGTAAACAAATTCTCACAATATCTTACAACATTATACATAATGAGTCAAGTACATAATATATTTTGTTTTATAAAAATGAATATCTAAAATTTGACAGTTATACAAATCCATTGAAAGTACAGAAACACAGAGGGGAGCAGAAAGTTTCTTAAAGTGTTGAGCATATATCTTATCTTCAAGGTACCAATGATTACAGACGAGAACCTGGGAGGATGTCAGTTACCTTACTATTACGTCATAAATTACGAAGATACCCAAAACGGAGAAATGTATGACTATACTTCCATGGCAAGTGAAACCACTGCTGAAATTGTTATGCCAAGTACATGTACAGAGTATGCATTCACGGTGAGAGTTTCAAACAGAGTTGGCAGAAGAGGACCATCCTCCTCCTCAGCAATGGCGATTACCGATTCAGAAGGTAAGTGATTCTTCTTTGCTTAACGATTAGTTTTATTGGTATCGAAATAATTAAAAAAATAATTATTTAGCTCAATTAAAGTTTGCAGTTGTTATTTGATTTAACTCTAAATTCTGATAAACCTTTTTAAATTGACAGTAAATAGTGGTTTGGAAATAGTGATTTGTGATCACAATATATATTACTGTTAATTGTTAGAAGGGTGTAGCTTTGATAGAGTTAATTAACTTAACAATGGATGTATTTAATTTTTAACTTTATTTAAAGATTAATCAAATTGATGCACAACAATTTTCAATTGTCGATTTTAGTAAATTAAGATGTGATATTTTGTTATTTGTTAATATCAAACAATCGTAATATAACATAGCTAATGTTGTCTAATATGTATAACTAATTTCACCATTGTTAACATATCTATAACAATTTGCATCTACGACTAATTTGACGACTAAACACGATATTTTGTGATCTACATGTGTTTCCATTCAATACCTTAGAACCAACACTTACACCTCAAACGTTCAAGTGTCTCGCGTTACTGGATCTCCAGATTCATTAAAAGTTCAATGGCAGGTACGCGATCAATTTATTGATCAATAAATATCACTTATTCAATTATATCACTTATTCTCAATGAATTAGCAAGCGCTTGAAGTTAGTCAAGGTAATGTTTTCATTGAAATTGCAGATGACATTCATGTTGTGCTTACTTATTCTTTTCTCGCGAGTAGCTGACTTTTGATTTTCAGTTCATTTTTACTATTAGTTTCGGTAAATTTGACTTAAAACCTTTATTGCACTATCGACGGGCCACGGATGAGTTTAACGTGCTACTAAGAAAGTATTTTGTCTACTAGTAGCATTGGGATAAGAATTATGGATGAATCAGTTGTGGAACAGTTTGTAGTGAATCGTAGGATAACAAAATTACATTGAAGGTTACTTACTATTTCAACATGAAGGTATATACACGATACAAATCAAAGTGACGTCACGCGAATGTATTTGCTGTAAAATTTCAAGCAATTTCCTTGAAACGAGATTTTCTTCTTTTAGAAATATGCATGGATTGTGAAAGTCAGGTTTATAAGGCGTGTTGTTTAACAACAAAAATAGACTAAAGCTCTTTTAAAAGAAGTCTCTTACGAATATTGGTTTGGAGAACCTTTTATCGTCAGTGTCCGATTGTTAATTTGATAAAACGTTCAACCTTCTAAATTTCCTGCCTTTTGAACCACCAAGGTAATAATTTTCTTTCTTGGGAAACTATGTGAAGCATCATTTGAATACTACTACATACCTACCTACCTACTACCTACTGCCTGCCTACTGCCTACTGCCTGCCTGCCTGCCTGCCTGCCTACTGCCTACTGCCTGCCTGCCTGCTACTGCCTACTGCACTGCCACTGCTGCTGCTGCTACTGCTACTACTGCTGCTGCTGCTGCTGCTGCTGCTGCTGCTGCTGCCACCACCACTGCTGCTGCTGCTGCTGCTGCTGCTGCTGCTGCTGCTGCTGCTGCTGCTGCTGCTGCTGCTGCTGCTGCTGCTGCTGCTGCTGCTGCTGCTGCTGCTGCTGCTGCTGCTGCTGCTGCTGCTGCTGCTGCTGCTGCTGCTGCTGGCCACTGCTGCTGCTGCTGCCACTGCTGCTGCTGGCTGCTGCTGCTGCTGCTGCTGCTACTGCTGCTACTGCTGCTACTGCTACTGCCACCACCACCACCACCACCACCACCACCACCACCACCACCACCACCACCACCACCACCACCACCACCACCACCACCACCACCACCCACCACCACCACCACCACCACCACCACTACCACAACCACCACCACTAGTACCACCACCACCACCACCACCACCACCACCACCACCACCACCACCACCACCACCACCACCACCACCACCACCACCACCACCATACACCACTACCACCACCATTACAACTACCACTACCACTACTAATAATAATACTTATACCAATACTAATACTAATACTAATAATATTAATACGCAAAATAATAATACGCATAATAATAATAATAATATTGATAATAATAATTGATGATGATGATGATGATGATGATGATGATGATGATGATGATAATATGATAATAATAATAATGATGATTAATGATAATGATAATAATAATGAGATAACGACGACGATGACGATAACAATAATAATGACGATGATGATGGTAAAACAACAATAATAATAATAATAATAATAATAATAATAATAATAATAATAATAATAATAATAATAATAGTAATGATAATAATAATAATAATAATAATAATAATAATAATAATAATAATAATAATAATAATAATAATAATAATAATAATAATAGTATAATAATAGTATAATAATATGATAATAATAATAATAATAATAATAATAATAATAATGATGATGATAATGATAATAATAATAATAATAATAATAATAATAATAATAATAATAATAATAATAATAATAATAATAATAATAATAATAATAATAATAATAATAATGAAAATTATAATAATAATGATAATAATGATAATGATAATAATAATAATAATAATAATAATAATAATAATAAAAATAATAATAATAATAATAATAATAATAATAATAATAATAATAATAATAATAATAATAATAATAATAATAATAATAATAATAATAATAATAATAATAATAATAATAATAATAATAATAATAATAATAATAATAATAATAATAATAATAATAATAATAACAATGATAATATAAATAACAATAATAATGATAATTATTGTAAAGCGCTCAAAGCGCTTTACAATAGAAACTTCTCCGAGGCGACAGTTGACAAACAGCGCACATAAGTGTATGATTACAACAACAACAATTGAATACACAACATTAACGGACAGACACGGTAGTTACCTGCATTTTCCCATCAGTCACCAGAGGTGACTGCCGGGTTCTGCTAAACACTACCGAGGATGATAAAATATATACGGACAAACAAACATAGAGATGAGAGAAACAACTCAAGAGAAGAACCAAAGAATGACATCAGGGCGTGGCGACCAGGCAAAGAGCAGGCAGGAACCGGAGGAAAGATGGGCAAGGACCTGCTCCAATCCTTATAATGAGCACCACGCGAGATGGCAGCAGCCTGCAGGTCCCATTTTTGTAAGTCTTTGGTGTGACGTTATCGGGGTTTTAACCCACAACCTTTTGGCCGAAAAGCGGGTGCTCTACCAATTGAGCTAACCAGCTTTCCATGTTGTCTTTGACAGTTCGATGATGACGTGACGATGGAAAATCTAAAATGCGACCCAAGCATCCATCCATTCCAGGTGATTATCACGTACTTGCATTCTGACACAGGAATGGAGGCGCAAAGCATAGGAATAGACGGCACATTATCTGAAGCAACGATTCAGGAGCTTCAGACTTGTAGTATGTATGATGTTGTTCTTGCCGTGAAAAATTTGGTCCACCGCACAGGTCCGCAAACTGATCCTGTTACGTCTGTGACAGACGCGTTGGGTAAGTGTAGGTCTTCTAAAATTTTCTCCTCGCACTTATTTTTGCGCTTGTATAATTTTTGTTAGACTTTGTAGCACGGCCTACAGCTGTGGAACCCAGTCATTAAACTAAGTCAGTTTCGTTCTTCTAAAATTTTAACGCTTTTGTGTTTCATCTGTTTGGTTTTATTTCACCCGAAGTGAGATAAGTTTTGAAATTATTTGTTTTTACAAACTATCTGATAGTTATAAGTTTGGTTAGTTGTAAATAAAGTGAAGAAACTAAAAATCAGTAGAGTTCATGGGCCAAACTGGGGAATATTTTAGTTTTTTCCACATTTAGTTACTTGCAAAATGAAGTATTCCACAATCTGTCAATATTCATACTTTGTTTTACAATTCTTCTGCGATTATACCTTTTACACTTCAAGTTTTAAATTCTACTTTTAACAATGGAATGAGATAAATATGCGAATTAAATATTTTCGCTTGATTATACATTTTGCGTGTATTTACGAAAAATACTGAAAACATCGGAGACAAAAATAACCTAACCTAAGCGTTTCAAATTCTGTTTGTTGAATTGCAATGATTGCCCTTAGTCTTAATTCCAATTGTATTTTGTATTCATGATGTTGAATTTAAATATTTCTTGTTCAACATACAGTGTCGATTAAATTCAGCATTTTAATATAATTATCATACAAGGGGACCTCGTACGCAATATTGACGTCGAATGGTGCTCACATGTCTGAACACGGAGCTGAAACGACTCCGGCTAAATGTTAGAGAATGTTAGACAACGTTTCCATCTGATTGAATGGATAACGCATCAATTTGCCCAACGGAGCGGAAGCTTCGTCAATGGGGCAAAAAACTGAGAGCGTATCATTTGAGAATGAATACTTTTCCTACTGTTCGCAGATGGATCAAAACTGGTGTCAGCGCTGTCACCGCTCCAGTTGGTTGCGTAATACACTATGAAATAATGTAATGAAACATCTAGGTCATTTTATTGCGTACAGCATATTTACATGCCATCATTATTGTTTATCTGATTACCCTACAGATCCAGAATTAAAAGTCACTACACTTACTATTGACCAAAATCCGGTGGAAGAAACAGAAGCATCCGTAACGTTGGCATGGGAGGTAAGTGGGAAAAATCTAAGCAGCTTCCTAAAAGTATGAGGTTAATTGTGTTTGTAAGAAAATATAAGAAAATTACACATATCTTGCCCTGTAAATATGTTTCAACGTCACTTGAAGCTGTCTACTACGTAAGATACATACTATACCTAGGGTTTGTCAATAATGTATTTTTTCCTTACTATCTCAAGTACAACACAATTCCATAGGCAGTGTAATGAGATTTTGTTCCTTAAAACGACTGCCATTTTGAACAACTACCCATCAGGTTTTTATCCATTTCGATAATACATATTAAACATGTGATTTGACTAGATGAGTTTAATAACCATAAAAGTATAGATCTGAATATACTTCTTCATTTCTATTTCGGAGTGGCTATATTGCGTTCTGGTGAAAACATTGTTTTCGAAAAAGAGAAGCGAGATAAAATGGTTGCTCAGGATACGACAAACGTTTGCTAGAATTACCTTTCCTGTTATTGTTTTGTTGGAGGACCGAATACATCCACTCACGAACTTGCAAAAACTACTATATTTTTACAATGGCTTTCATTATTCACTCACCTTTTACGACTCTCAACATACAACTCATGTACGCTTTTCAAACGTTTTACTATAACGGTTATGTTTTAACAAAGGTTGACGAACCAACGACAGCAGATTTGGGTGGATGCGATCCTCTCTATCGGAACTATTTCTACTTGTTGTCGTACGCGTCTAGCATGAATGAAGAATACATCACTAGATTAATAGATTCAAATTTAAAAGTTTTTGAAATATCTAATCTCGATGTATGTCGTGACTATGAATTCAGTATTGCAGTCCAGAATTTTGTGGAACGTTTAGGAGAACAACTGACGGAATCTGCTACCACAAACTCGCAAGGTTAGTAAAGTCTCTGTTATGAGAAGGAGGATACAACATTTACTTGCGTTAAAATCTGGAAAGAATTATGAAAGTAATAGAAAGCTCCAATCAAAGTCTAAAATACTGACTTATTGAAAAGTGCACTTTGTGAAGTTTTCATTGAAGAGACCTCTCTTTCTGATTCAAATTCAAACTGGTAAAAAAGCTTAACTACCAAACTTTCTAACATCCAATCAAGTTGATTTTGATAACTGCAATCTATGGTTTTGTATATCAAATACATACAGATAGTGAACCGAATTAGCTTTCTAAAACCTGGCAATTGCAACTCTTTCTTTTGTAGAAATCGAGGAACAGGGAATTACCGACCTAAAATTTACTCGAGGAGACAAGGGAAAGAGTGCATCTGGTATATTGTCATGGAGTGTAAGACTATTTATTACATATAATTAACTATTCATTAAGTAACTTATATCTATAAAGTGATCATTGCTACACATAGAACATTAAATCTGTAAACAACTCATGGAAAATTTGAACAAAAGGTAAAAAGCATTTCATACTGTAATATATTTACTGGGAATAGCAGGAATTACTAATGTGCCCGCCGAACAGTTTCACACTGCATCACTTTAGATTATTTTAGCAGAGGCGGCGGAACGTTGAAATTATTGAGCCGACCATGTTCAGCGTGAAACCAAATGGCGTGGGGTTCGGGGTAGGAGGCTATGTGGGACATAAGGTAGGAGGCCATGGGGACATGAGATGTGGGACATGAGATGTGATGCCATGTGGGACATAAAGTAGGATGTCTTTGGGTCATTAGGAGGGATACCATGTGGAACAAAATATTTGGGCACCAACAGTTGTATCAGGCATGATTTTCTAAACTCCACCTTTATCATTGTGCTCATTTGCATAAAGTTGCTACAGTATTATGACCTGACCAGACTTTCTTATTTAATATGCTTAGTCAGGGAGTGTGACAGATGTGATTGCATATAAACATAGGGAGGGATGCCATGTGGGACATGGATGGGGGCCATAAAGGACATATGATTTAATATTTACCATGTTGTATGCACCAAGGGTTATATCAGGCATAATTATTTGACTCCACCTTTTTTTCTTATTCAACAACTCATTTGCATATAAGTTATTATATGAACTGACACTTCAATACATAGTATGCTCAATCAGGGACTGTAATAGCTAGGATGAGACTTCTTATGGAGCCTATGGGATGTCATGTGAGACATGGGTGACATGCCATGTGGGATGCCATGTGGGACATGGAGTGGGATGCCATGTGGGACATGGAGTGGGATGCCATGTGGGACATGGGGTGGGATGCCATGTGGAACAGGGTGGAATGCCACGTAGGATACGTGGTGGAATGCCATGCAGGACATAGAGTGGATTGCCATGGGATGGGATGTCATGTGGGACATGGGATGATATGGGATGTCATGTGGGACATGGCGTCCCACCCCATTTCAACAAGTCATTTGCGTATAAGTTATTATATGAATTGACACTTTCATACATAGTATGCTCACTCAGGGACTGTGATAGCTAGGATGAGACTTCTTATGAAGCCTCTGGGATGTCATGTGGGACACGGGGTGGGATGCCATGTGGGACATGGAATGGGATGCCATGTGGGACATGGCGTGGGATGCCATGTGGAACAGGGTAGAATGCCATGTGGGACATGGTGGGATGCCACGAGTAACACAGAGTGTGACATAGGTTGGGATGACATGTGTGACATAAGGTAGGATACCATGTGTGACATAAGGTAGGATGCCATGTGTGACATAGGGTAGGAGGCTATGTGGGACATAAGGTAGGAGGCCATGGGGACATGAGATGTGGGACATGAGATGTGATGCCATGTGGGACATAAAGTAGAATGTCATTGGGACATTAGGAGGGATACAATGTGGAACAAAATATTTGGGCATTAACAGTTATCACAGGCATGATTTTCCAAACTCCACCTTTATCATTGTGCTCATTTGCATAAAGCTGCTACAGTATTATGACCTGACCAGACTTTCTTATTTAATATGCTTAGTCAGGGAGTGTGACAGATGTGATTGCATATAAACATAGGGAGGGATGCCATGTGGGACATGGATGGGAGCCATAAAGGACATATGATTTAATATTTACCATGTTATATACACCAAGGGCTATATCAGGCATAATTATTTGACTCCACCTTTTTTTCTTATTCAACAACTCATTTGCATATAAGTTATCATATGAACTGACACTTCAATACATAGTATGCTCAATCAAGGACTGTAATAGCTAGGATGAGACTTCTTATGGAGCCTATGGGATGTCATGTGAGACATAGGGTGAAATGCCATGTGGGATGCCATGTGGGACATGGAGTGGGATGCCATGTGGGACATGGGGTGGGATGCCATGTGGAACAGGGTGGAATGCCACGTAGGATACGTGGTGGAATGCCATGCAGGACATAGAGTGGATTGCCATGGGATGGAATGTCATGTGGGACATGGGATGATATGGGATGTCATGTGGGACATAAGGTGGGATGTCATTTGGTACATGAGATGTGGGACATAGGGTGGAATGCCATGTGGGTCATAGGATGGGATGCCCTGTGGGACATATGATGGAATGCCACGTGGGACATGGGATGTCATGTGGGACATGGGGTGGGATGCCATGTGGAAGATATGGTGGAATGCCATGTGGGACATGGGATGGGATGCCATGTGGGATGCCATGTGGGACATGGGGTGAGATGCCATGTGGTACATGGGATGCCATGTGGGACTTAGTGTGAGATGCCATTTTCATAATTGGCCGGGTCATATAATATGGGTGTCAATTTGTATGGGCATGCGAACCATGACGGTATTCACCGTTCTAGTTAAGCCATAAACTGACAAAATCAGAGGACAAAGTAGAATAGAATACATACAGATTTGAGGAATCTGAGACAATGACATCTCAACTATGATTTCAGTCGTTTCTACAGAAAAGATACCAAACTTCACACCTAAATATCTCCTTAAAGGAATACGATTTTTGACCCCTGAACTAATCCTTTAAAGCAATTAACGTCCAGTAGGACGCGCCCATCTTTAGGACTTTACCGTAATAATCGTGCTATAGCGAACTTAACACCTCGTAACGACGCTATTTTGAAATAGTTTGTTCGTGAAATATTAATAGCGAATTGGTACGAAAACGAAGAGTGTTAGTTAGTTATACATTAGTGCATTATGTGAAATACTGAATATAGGCCTAATATCACATGAATAATTATTGTATAACCTTGGTAGGACCATTGTCGGACAAATTTCGGGGTGATCGGGGCGATTGCGCCTATGTTTAGTCATTAGAAAGATTTGCTACAATAATTCCTTCACTGTTGTCCTATTTTTAATTCGTACATCATCTTCATTTATTTCTGCTTGATTTAGATTTTAGTTTGTTTGAGGGGTGTTTTGGAGCGGGCTCGGTGGCCACTCCCCTTAAAATTCACGGGGCACAAAGGGTAAAACGGATTTAAAATGTCGCATTAGAAAGAGAGAAAAGTGAAAATATTTTCGCAACATATAATTGCAGCATGTATTTACATAATTCCCTGACCCCCCCTCCCTTCAATATATTTTCACTCATACAACTTGTGATCAGGGATGGTGCATCTATATTCGTTTAAGTTGCTTGTTCAAGTAAACTTTTTATTGTATTTTGTTCCTTCTAATCATGTTCCAAACTTTTAAGCAGCTCAATGCATTTGGCAATTTCAAAACGCATTTAATATTTTATCTGTCGATCGTTGTATTGTGGTATAGATTTCCACAAAGTTTTCTTGTTTTCCAAAGCTTCATTGTTTTAGAGTCGCTTGATGACAACGTATCTATCATAAGCATATATCGAGCCAAAAAAATAGAAGATTAAAGATGGGTGATTTTTAAAATATTTTAAATCTAATTGTTCCTTTCAATATTTGGCACTAACATTCAATGAAAGATGGAAACATGTTACAAGGTATCTTCTCCCTAGTTTCACCACAGCTTAATCATTATTTAGTATATCCTTATTTCAGCATATAACCCTTGGTACTGTTTTAGATAATGGATGAATGCCTACTTTTTTCCAAAGCAGACATAATAGTTTCTTTTTTATTCACAATGTAATGATACTTTACATGTTTTGTACAAATACATGTTTATATTCATCTTTTTATAACTGTATTATGATTGTGATAATCATTTTTCTTTAATGAGTATGTGGAACTACCGGCTGTCGGGTTTTATTCTCACCTAACAGGTCATTGAAGTTGATGAAACATGGCTGAAATGCAGCCCCACAGTACCCTTCTTTTTTGTGGTTTCTTGCAATGACAATTCTAACGAGCAATGCAAATCGCAAGTGCTTGAGTCTTCAACGCGTGAGGTTTTGTATGAAGACATTGACAGTGCTGTTCAATTCCAAGTCAGGATTCGAAATTATGCAGGGAGGGAAGGACCGCCATCTGTTTTATCAGTGGAGGGTAAGAACCATAGACGAAGTGTCATATTCTTTATACGATAGTATTTTTTTAAAACTTTTTTTCTTTATTCCAATGGGTATTTGGAAACAATTAAGGACAAGAAAGTTAATTTGCTGATATAAATAGTTTTTTTGTTCTGTTTTCTTTGTTTATATATTCTACTTCAATAGAAAAATTCGAGTTTAGAATAAAACTTTTTTTTTGCAGTGCTGAAGAATACAGCCCTCATAGCAAGTACGTCTTCGATCGGAGGGTTGCTGTTTTTAATCTTACTGATTATCCTATGTCTTGTGTGTTCCAGGAGTGGGTAAGAATTTCAAACTATAAGAGTAATGTAATTTTTTTCCACCTGAAAAAGCCTTAGGCAAAATCTATTTTGTGTAAACATTTAGTGCTAGGTTTTGTGATTGAACAATATAAAGTGTATTTGTACATTACATTGTGCATGCAGTGGGCTGATATCTTTATTTTAAAATACATTTCGTTATATTGTATTGATTGATTTAAGACTGTGCATCCTGGTTACCTGTTTAATCTATTGCTAAGATAGTGGCATATCGAGCTACTAATGACAAACGTGATGACATATGATTCCATATGTCTTGTACTGACTCGTTTATCGTACCATGATGAAATATGATTAAAGAAAGATATCTGAACACGTAGATATTTTATATTCCGATGCAAACGCATTAAATCCTGAGCAGAACAGTATTTGAATGGTCACAAAAGCACTATAATTCAGCACTAAATTATGACAAATCAAAGTTTTTTAAGTTTGAACAGAATACAACTAAAATTCTTTATATTTCTTTCCCAAAATTCAAATATCAAAGGTTCTCAAATTGCATACTACTGCTAAATTCAGAAATTTTGCTCAAGGTTATAATAATATCCAATTTTCTGTCTACTATAGCCACCTTCTTTCCTTCCACATAGTTGAGGGAGAATCGAAGGTCACAAAATACTGCGCAAAATGCTAATTAGGTATCAAAGTTTTGAAATGCTGTAAAATGTTCAATTTCTAACCGATTTTGATGGGACTTTTTGCTGTTTGCATGTACATTTTTAGAAAATGTCAATCCAATGAAGCTAATATTGATACCATGTTGCTACCTGTATATATAATTTTAAAACGATCAAACGAAAAACAAGGCTTCCGAAATCAAGATATATAAATGAATGTTTATGTATATAGATGTACATGAATACATAGGTATATATGTGCGACAATTACATGTCCTGGTAAGAACCAAGGAATCTCTAACTTTCAACAGGTCAGAGGAAAAACCAAAAGATGTACACCTGACAGCTCTTAGAGAAATATCTACTTTTCCCCAGGGTATGTAAATAAGATCAAACTGTTTCATTTCCCAATTTTGCGAAGCTATTTACCAATATCTCGTTCTTAAAGCCGTTCATAATATTGATTGATTTTTATATCAAATAAAATGATTTATAGAGTGGCATAGAGTTTTCGTAGATAATGACATATAGCATATTCATTCTTAAAACTCACACTGAATTTGAAATTTCACCTTACTCCCAAAACGTCCACTACAACATTCTTTTTAAATGGGACGGGTGTCTCACAATAAATTTCCTAAAAGGGATATTGAAAGAGACTGTCAGATCGCCAGTGATATAATTAGAGGATGGAGAATATAAATTATTCATTGTCACTTGTGTGCATAGGCGGCTGTAAGTAGATGTAAGTTGGAGGAACAAAAGATGATTTGAGGCACAAAATGAACATTCTTTAATTATACATATAATTCAAGCGTGTTTGTATTCTTTATGATTAGCAAATCTTTGGGAAAACTGCACCCCCTTGCCTCTATGGCGAACCACCCATGCTTGTGGAAGATACAATTATAAGTCAAAGATTTTATTGTACCAGAAAATATTTACAAATTGGGATATCCAAGACAGTAACTTACTTATTTACTTACGTTAATGTGTTAACCTTATAATTGCTTCAGTTACGGGACACTTCTCAACCAACATCTTAAATGCGTTCATATAGGTATGGATGACTGTGACACATTTTTGTTCCTAAACTTTCTATTAACAGCTTTCAATGAATTTGAAAATAACAACATAACTGAACCAGATGGTGACGAGGATCGAGTGGTGCTACCTGTAGTTTCTTTGTCTGCCCTTCCTTCATATTTTCAGAGTAAAAAAACGGGGACCAAAATGGGTTTAAAGAAGATTTTAAGGTAAGTTTTTTTTTTTAATTTGAAATATAATAATCTTTTTGTTATGTATGGTAGATAATTCATTGTTTGTGCTTCATTTGTTTCCATTTGTCAAATGTTCATGATAGTTAAGTAGGTTTAAACTTTCTTGCAACATTTTGGTGTAATGTATAAATCATTAAACCCCTATTTCATAAAACTACCCATGAACACGAATGGCATATTTTCGGGATAAAACACTCCAGAATAGATTATAATTATCTTTTAGTTTTTCTTAAAATCATGCGCTAATTTTTTCAGCGTTACAATCAATTTCAGTTTACATCTGTGCTGCACATTTACAACCATTTGGCTTAAATAAGAATATTAGCATAAAAACGTTGAGATGAAACTTACCGTCCGGTTATGTAGATAAGTAACATGAAGAAAACAAATATGTGGAATCACCCGACTCCCGAGGATGTAATAGATTACACACACTGATGAACAGAGGATAGATTACGTGGAATGCGAAATATTCCGTGCTAGTTATGGCAGTATTATTGAGTAGAATGGCAATCGTTTCATAATACTGGACTTTAATTTTCTCAAACTAGATGCTTCTCCCAGTTCAATACGGTCAACGGAAGGATGCTGATAGGCCTGAAAACATTCCAAAAAATCGTTTCAAAAATGTTGTCTCGTGTGAGTATCTTCGATGATATGGTAAATATTATAAATGAATCTACAATAATAACGGTAATTATTTTAAACGTTGTCTTAATCAACATTTCTTTTGCCTTCTATGTAGTTTGTACTCTAAAAATGTTTCTTTTGATGACAAATGCAGTTGGATACTGTCCTTAGTGATCAACTTCTGTTCAGTAAAAACCGGGACTAGGATGATGTTCAGTGTTCAAAATAGTTTATAAAGCGCCATTATCCACAACAGAGTTATGTTCAGCGGCACTATAAAGAAAATGCTTCTGCATAAAAATGAGTCTTGAGTCTTCATTTAAAAACATTGACAATGGGAACAAGTTTAATATTAAATGGCAAGAAATTTCATAGAGCTGGAATTCCATATAGCATATATGAATGAGCGACGATCAAAAGATTGAAGTTTCCATTTTGGCGTGTTAAGAAGATGCTTGTTCGATGAATGCAGATGTCGTGAAGATAATTTGAAGTGGATGAGATCGGCCAGATATTTAGCTGCAAGTCCATGGATAGATTAATTGGTTATTAAAAGTATCTTGAATTCAATTTCTGTACCGTACAGGAAGCCAGTGGAATTTCTTTATACAGGGTGATATGGTCAAACTTATTTGAACGGGTTACAATTCTGGCAGCAACAATTTTGAGCACGTTGGAGTGGAACAAGTCGGGCAGCCCAAAAAGTAGAGAATGTCCATAATCCAATTTTGATGTTATAACAGCATGAACAAGTGTTTGACAAGATTCCTTGGTGCGTTATTTTCGGATATGGCAAATTCTACGAAGATAGAAGTAAATTGACCGACAAGTGATGTGCTGTTTAAAAGAGTGTGTATTGTTGAAAGTGACCCCAATATTTCGTGCAGAATCTGTTGGCTTAATAGAACTTGAATCAATATGTTAATAGAGTTGAAAGAAACGGTCATACTTCGGTTTTTGAACCATTGAGTTGAAGCTTGTATTTAGTCATCCACTTCCTTGGGATACCGTTATCCTCTGTACTGGTTTTTGAAGTTTGTGTGGTGTTTCTATTTTATTTTATCTACTCAGTTTGAATTTTTCCGTCCGTATGTACAGATGACGATGCACGACTACGTCTCGCAGAGAGTGACGGGTTGCACATTCAGATTATATCAATGCGAATTACATGGATGTAAGTACTGTCATCTGAACATGGTTATTAAATTTACGGAAATTAGAAATGACTTCACATTATTTAGGAATAGCAATCATTTGTTGGTGAATAAATAAGAATCCAAATTGATTTGAAGCACAACCAAATCTGTTATTGAAAGTTAAAAATTTATATCGATCATATCTAGATTTAATTACTTGGTATTTGGTATTAGGAATCTCAGTCGTAAATTCTATTATACGGTATGTATGGGTATAGTTGGGACCTGTAGGTTTATGTTTTCATCAACTTGATGAATGCGGGAACCTCGTCCCACGTGACATGTCACCCTTAAATTTGATAAATATCAGTGATGTTACGTACACGGCTTACCAGTATTTGTATAAATATTTCGACCAGTCGGAAGCCTGGAATTGTATCTACAATTATCTCCGTGTTAACCCAATGACTGGGCTTCAAACATGTGCAAGTAATTGTTTCAAAGAAAAATAAAGCATACTGTTTATATTGTAATGATTATAGACTAGTATGACCGTAAAAATGATGTTTTATTCTTGTTTCACAGGGATACAAGGCAAAAAATGTTTACATCGCCACTCAAGGTAAGGCATGATAAGTAATTATTTACAGAATATTTTGAAATCGTAAACACAAATTCATGTCAATATCATGCCATATTGACTTGTATGTGTTCTTCGGTACCAAAAAAGGGGTACCTACAGTATTGCAACGTGAAGCCGTATTGTTGTTAAACTACAGTATAGAGTCGACATCAAGAAAAAGCAAGACATTGATTTGCTGAATTTAGGCACTTTATTTCTGCAACTGCTCTCATATACCGAACTATCTTTCACCACACTGTTTATATTCTGTTTCTACCTGTACCTTAGACTAATAACTGCATTGCTTGAAGTTACTGCACTCTTCTGTTCTTATGGCTATACTCAGACTAATAATGTTTTACTCTAAGACTAATCAACTTAATAGACAACGAAAGAACACACAATTACATTGACAGGGTGATACCTGCGTAAATTAAGGATAGCAAATGCCGACGTAACAAGTACGACATACGGACACCATAACATCGAGAATCAAGCCTAAAATGTCCTGTGTTTTTATATCAAAATATTCTTAACTTAAAACCCTGTTGCTCATCCTTTATTAATGATAACCATTGTGGATCATTTTTATGTAATTCCTTATTGCACAGTGAGTGACAATAGATAGCTATGTTGCTCAGTAAAGAATCATAGCAAACACTTACAGATTTAACCTGTGCAACAGTAATCAAATGCATAAAAAATGTACAAAAATAGATATACACTGAGATATACACTGTATACAGCCTTGTGAGTGATTCACTAACATTATAGGATAACTTGCTGACTTGTTAAATGTCAAAGAACATTAATAACTATACATATATAAATAAATGCATGTTGGCAATTTCTTATACTATTTCAACCAGGTCCAATGGAATGATTGTCAAAAGACCCAGACTACTGGAGGGAAGAATTCCAATTTTTGATGGTCTCAAAATTGCCTTTTTATCCAAAACAATTCTCCTGATGATGATAGTATACATCTGCAGATTCTGCACCTGGTTACCTGCGATATTGTGTTTCACATTTCTTAATGTTTCAGACATCAATAGGTTCTAAACTGTTAAAAGTTATACATATTACAAGACTGCATTTATATTGACTAACAAATTTGACAATCCAAAATCCATTACAAATGAAGATGCAATTTGTGAATGTCAGGCAGTCGGCATGTTAATATTAACATTGTCAACACAAATCCGAGCGTTCATGGTGTGCCACATAGTCCGTCACTGCAAAGAAACCGTGGGCATCAATGTTTTAGTAGTTACTTCTGCAAACAATCCCCACTCTATCTTTGTGCGTTGCGGCTTGAATTCCTCACTCGTTTAGTGTGTTCATCAGTTTAGCTGGTATATTTATTGCCAGATTACAGCGTGAGATCTCATGACATTAACCTGATCCCATCACTTACAAAGGTCCAAGTCAGTTCACTTTGGTGTAAAGTCATTAGTTTGTTGATATTTATACCCTCATCTGTATGACTCGGTGAACATGAACAATGTCACGGAAGCTTTCGTTGGTTTTCGTATAGAAGTGGGTTCATTCTTCTGTTCTTTGGCCATTCGGTAATTTTGGTTAATTCTGATAATTTGTGTTCCAAATACTAATAAGAGAAAGAGGCAGAGAGATAGAGAGTATGTCCTCCCGACATTTCGCACTACCGAGATAGGAAAATAATTATTCAAAACCGATGGAAGTCATCTGTAGACGATGGGCTACGATTAGAATGAAATTTTTTATTTCAAAAAAATTTGAGCCAAGCTTTCAAAGAATACATATAAAAAAAACTTGCTTTGACCCTTAATATATGAGTTTGCCCCAGCTGGATCCAGCAATTCTCTCGGTTCAAGATACAGGCATTTTTTATGAAACAACTATTCTTTATTCATTAGTTCATATCTGACTAAAATAACACTGCTCTTCCTTTTTCGAAATTTCAGGACCTGTTAAGGCATCTGTAAACGATTTCTGGAGAATGATATGGCAGGAAAATGTGAAACAAATCTTAATGGTTGCCAACCTGATTGAAGCAAAGAAGGTAAGAGGATTCCAAAAAATTATTTCTACATACGAGTTATAGATAAGCAGAACAAACAGCATTCTTTATAGCTCTGTCAACAGTAGACTGTACTTTAATTCATATAGCCTTTCCCAATTTCTATTCAGCCTTGTGGTTCCCAAAGATATAAAGTAGGGAGATTGCATGTTTTTAACATTTATATAACAAATATTGAAGAAGAAAAAAATGTATATAATAAAATGATATTTAAATGTGGATGTTTCATATATTCACAATATCACAGGTTTAGTAGATATCTAATTTTCAGTTTATATACAGCGATAGGTCTACATCGCCGGCCTATGGTATCTTGTTTTTCTTTGAAATCTAAGAACAACAGCTTTAAATTAAAAATAGACGGCTCGTTTTTTTAAGATATTAAAATCTTGCTAAATGTGTGATGTGAAAGAAAACATGGCTCAAATAATTCATTTAATTCTGTAACTTTCTTGAACTATTGAATTTAGATGTTGAATGTCGGACAAGGTACTTTAAGATTGGAAAACATCATTCGTACAAGATTTCAAAAGCGATGGATACCAAGCCACATAAAGGTTGTAAGGATTGTAAACTAGCCAAACTATAAACGATTGCTTTGCTATATTTTGATGTAATAAGATTTTAAAACAATTTACTTAGTATTTATTATATATAATCTTCACGACTCACATTATCCTGAAGAAAAACCAGTCCAGATATGACACAATATTAATTCATGAGATATTGAAAAGAGGAGTATTCTAAGGGATTATAAGCCCTTCGTCTTTCGTGTTTTATTTCCTGGTTCTCTGATCAGACCATCTACCTTAAGTACATCTAAATGCATCTTACTGTAATTTCAACTTATACAGGAAAAATGCCACCAATATTGGCCGGAACTGCACGAAACAGCGATGTTTGGGAATATTGAGATCAAGAACGAGCAAGAGGATGTTGACAAAGAATATGTAGTCAGACATTTACAAGTTTCACGGGTATGTTTTGTATGATATTATTACTGTATACTTCGTAGTAGGGAATAAAGCCTGGTTGCTATCCCACTTTTAAAACAATTATGAAGTTTACTTATTTTTGTGTGCTATTTGACGTCTTTACTATGACGATGAAGTCACATTATTATAGTCATAGTAAAGATGGACAGAGCTTGCAACATACTTTTGTGGCCGATAGGTTTTATAAATATTATTGTAATCAATAACTCTGCTTACAGTAAAACCAAAGAGATGCCTACGCATCTTTAGATCAAGTTAAGCCATATGAAAAACAAAGTACTTTGATATCAAGTCGGGATTAAAACCGAAAGAGGGGTTCCTTGCGCAAAAAGGTAGGAAGGGACTCCCCTATGCTTGGCTACGTGTATGGCATGATTGATGCGAAATGTAATATGTTTTTATTTTCTTATTTCGCTGAGTCATAGATAAACAACATTTTAACCAAAATTGACCTTTAAAAATCGACCCACATCAGACAATGCGCATCATACCTGTAAATAGTTGTTGTTAAAACCTGGATTTAAACCTAATGGGGTAAGATTAGCAGAAAGCAACTAAACATTTTAAAAAGCAATTTTAAAAACATGATTTTTACAGACATAATAAAATGACAGTCTGAAAGGCTTTTCCGTCTTCCTTTTTCCTTCCCTGTGCCACTCTGTTATATGTATTTTTTCTACGTAATTTTGTAAGATGTTTTTTCTTCTCAGGGTAATGTGCAAAGAAATGTTTTGCAACATCACTATACTGCATGGCCTGATATGAAGGCTCCAGAATCGGCTCAAACACTATGGCGCGTTCTACGTTCTGCGAACGAGGCATCGACGTCAGACGAAGCTCCTTTCGTGGTACATTGCAGGTAATTGTATATTTAACCACTTGATGTCGGTTGTCGGCCATTTTCACATCATAGGTTAAAACTTATCGTAAGGAATCTCCAAATTTCTGGCGCATGTCAAACGCATAGGTCAATGTGCGTTAAAAGAAGTGGATAATATATTGGATGAGTCTTTTGGGCCGGTTGGGATAACAGAAAAATCCCTTGTTGATCTTTCATTTTATTCTTCGTCATGGCGGGCCCTTTGTGTTGTAAGTCGGCCCTTTTTACAAAATGGCTTGTTAGTACTTGGCCCTTATTAATTAGGCTCCCTAAACAGTGTGCACCACACCCGGGAATATGTCATGTATCCATTCATAAGCAACAGGATAACGGAGTAAAAGTGGGTATGACTCCATACAACCACACTTTTTAAACACTGCCTACGTCACTGACAAATAACCTTTTAAAGTAACCTTCTAACTTGCAAATGTTTCGAACTCAACGATGACTCTTCCCATCATTTTTTTGTAGTAAATCCCGCCTCTGCATAGGTTGGTTGTTCAGTGGATGTTTCGTAGTGGATGAATTGATATAGAATGAATGTGGATTAGGCCTGATTAGGCGGGTGCATCTTGAAAGGATGGGTTGCCGAGTGTATAGTAAAATTCTGGCCAAAATTACATTTTGGACAGTTTAAGTTTTGAAAAGCACAGTTTCAGGTAAAATCACCTACAACTGAGAAAAACGTTGATTATGAGACTCTTCCCGTTCTTCGAACTTTAGTGATCCTTAAGGTTTGAGTTGGTACAAGTTGCGATCCCTCATATCCTCTCTAGGCGAAACTCAGCCCAATCTTACAAAAATACAAATTTAAGCGAACAAACGTCAGTTATTGTTCGTATCGTGATCATAACCTGATCACCGTAAAAGGGTAACTTCTTGTTTTGTGTTGGCATAGTGCTGGCTGTGGACGAACCGGAACTGTAATTGCAATGGACGCGATGGCGAAAATGGCGAAAGAGGAAGGCCAAATCGATGTATTCAACTTCGTGAACGAAATGAGAACACGAAGAACTAATATGGTTCAAGTATCGGTGAGAGTACCATCCGATTTATTCTTTGTATGTAAAGGGTGATAGAAAAAACAGATATAGGCCTAAAGCTGCATGTATTGCTCTACAACAATAGCTTAAAACTGTAAGTCTTCATCTTTGAGTGAAAACGCGCGATAAAATGTTGTTCTACTCTATTTTCAATCTCGCAACTTCACACATTATTTTGTACATTGAGGATGTAGAGAAAATCAGTACCAAAAGAGCAAAAGGTAAACTATATAGGGTAAACTTGCCCATTCACCCCATCTTCCTCAACTCCACCCCAAGTCATTATAAACAGCAATTTAATACCTATTGTTTATTACAAGTTTGACATATGATCAGTGGCGTAGCTAGACTTTTTTGCAGGTGAAGAGGGGGGGGGCTAAAACCATTCGAATCCACGCTACCCCTTTTGATGTTTTAATGATTATTACTATTTTTCCTTTAATTGTGTAGGATCAATATGAATTCATATACGAGGCACTTCTTGTGTCATTTGTTCTTGGCGAAATGTCAGTTGCGAAGGAGGACTTCCCAAGGCAGCTCACGGAATGGAAAGCAGGAGATGGAAATGACGGCGAAAACCATCTTACAAAGCAGTTTACTGTGAGTCTTTTTATTCTTTTTGTCTTAAATAACTCCCTTGCGGGTCATCTAAGCCCTACACCAGGTAGAATTTCAGCACGAAAGAGTAACATTTCAGTAAAATCGGATGCACACTTTTCCGTCAAAATACTGCAGGTACTTGTTGACAGTTGCAATTGGAGAAATCTCGAAACTTCTTTAAACTTAAAAAGAAAAAATCATTTCAGATATTTAAAGTAGAGTGTTACATTTTAAGCCGAAAACATAATGGCTGCAAGGATCCAAGACATTTGTCAATACGTCCAAACAGGTTCCAGAAGGGTGTATAGGTGGGTCACGGGGTCACTTTCATCCCTGCAGCTTCCCTACGACCCTAATATGACAATTACAGATGTAAATATATAGTGTCTTTTTCATTTAAAATGATGATTGTGCTTCTTCATTAGGGTGCTTAATACACATTTTTCTCTTAAACAGGTTTTGAATTACCTCTGTCCTGAAACTAACAGCAAAGAAAAATCTGCCGGACGAAAGTCAGAGAATATTAAGAAAAATAGATTTCAAAAATCTATTCCACGTAATATACCTTCATAATATTATTGAAAAATTATCTTGAATAATTATAATTATTCTTTAAGAATTCTGAAGACAATGTATGACCATGTATCACATGACAAAAGAAGCAACTAGGAGCACGTGACACAATACTCTTCAAGTGTCACATCGTAAACTTTAGTCTATTAATGTATCAATCTATCAACAAGCCGATAACCCACTAATATCACATAGATATATACGGAAAAAATATCGCAAAGACAAATCCATCCGCAATATATATATCATTTTTGATATGTAATATGGGTTGCTTGATAAAATCATTAAAATATTACAGGTCAAAAAAAATTGGAGAAAGTATTACTTGATACTAATATATACGTCGCTCATAATATAATTGGTCAGACGGACTCAGAGTGAGACAGTATCGGCTACAATCACTGTAAAGCATGCAAAGTGCAGAGTATAGTGAATGAGATGTCTGTAAGCAGAGGCATTGGAAGCGGGGTGAGGGGAAATTGCCATCCTTCGGTCGGCGGAAATCACCTTCCCAGTTGTGAGATAGCGATGTAAAATTATCAAAATAAAGTCGAAATCGTAAAAGGGAAGGATAATTACTCAGCAAATGGTTTATCTTCAACGGCTTCTCTGTTGCAGGGGATTCCCCTATGAGCATCAACATTTGATGGAAACATAATTTACCAGTGCACTATTGCCGCTTGTAACCGAGAATCGGCCCGGTTCTTGCCACCCTGAAAAGAGACTCTCTCTCAACGCCCCTGTTTACAAGAATTTCAGTAATGTCATCTACTTGTCTAATCATCTATGTGTACTCATTTCTTACCCCCAGCTGATCGAATTCGACCGTTCTTGATGACACCATGGAAGGAAGATGCTGCGTCTACCAATTACATCAATGCATCATTCGTAAACGTGAGTAAAGTCACAATTTTAGACTCGTTGGTAAAATTTGACAATTGTCGGTAAATCTGGTATCAGGTCGGTAAAAATAATTATTTTGATAATTAAATTTTTACAGGAAGGCATTTTTTCAAATGGGATGCTAATTTGAGGCTCTTGGTAAATCTTACATTATACAACCCCCCTCCCACCCTCCCCTCCCACACCCACTTACACACAAACAGTCAAATGATATACTAACGCGCCTGAGTACACGAATGCAAACAGCTTTTATTTTAAAAATGGATTTCTATTGTCAAAATGGACTGGAATAAAGCCTTCACATTACCATTATACTCCTCTTTTGATATGTAATAAACTCTGTACCAAAATAGTTGGCAAAATTTTGTTTGCTATTCTGGTACAGAGTATATCAAGTACCAAAAAACGAGTATAGTGGTAATGTAAAGGCTTTATTTCAGTCATTTTGACGATAGAAATCCATTTTAAAAAATGGAAGCTGTTTGCATCATATCAATGTTTCAAGATGGAAATAGGTTGGTCAGATGATTGCACTATTTCTCCATCAAAATGGATCTTCTGATTTCACGCATTATTCTAACAGTCTATACAGTAATCGATGGGCTCTCTTTAACTTCTTGAAATATTCAAAGGAGATCAATGACAACATGAACAGATGGATAGCTTTTATGATTCAAAAAATTGATTTCAAATTCCAAGTTGATAGATTACAATCCCTGCCAATCCCTGAATTGACCTGTCAATTGGTCAATCCGCTATCATTCCAAGTGGTTTTAAACGACAAACCTGTTGATAAATGTTGGTGACATCACATTTCTTTGTAAATCGGCTTTTGTAACTGGTTTAATTTCTCCTTAAAGGTATATGGATGCCCAAATCTTAATACCATATTTAAAAGAGCTTTAACTAATGACAAGAACAGTCTTCTGGTCCTGGGATTTTTCACATAGCGTTTTGACCTTTCGAGATCTAATCGAATTATTGTTTAGGATCCTTAAGTTTGATATCTGCGGAAGTTAGGAATTGTTATTTTGTGATGCGCGAACTGAGCGGGCAGCTCAAATTTTTATCTAATTTCTTTAGTTTTCCTAAATCATATACAATTCACTGCAAATGACAAGAATGCATAATCCTGCTACATTTTTGATAGTGTGTATGGTCATGAGGGTAAAACTCAAAAGTAGTTCGACAGCAGTTACTGCATACCTTAAAGAAGTGTGATATAAATTTTGAAAACAGAGGAGTAACATAAGCAAACGCCCAGTCATACATCAAAAATTAGCTTTAAAATTTGTTTATTGATACTCGAAAATTCAAAAAGCTGTAAAATGACCATCTAAACCGATTTATTATCAATGTTATGTGACGGTAATTCTCATTAGATCAATGATTCTTATATAGGCCTACATAGAGGCATTTTTGAAATATTTAATTAAAAACTAGCTGTTGATAGCAAAGGACGTTTTGTAGGCCTATTTTGCTTCTAAATATTTTCAATGGTCCGTGCTGATTTTCTTCCTGAAGACTTTTAAGTGGGTTCCCTGGCAACCAAACTATATTCCTGGATCTGCGCAAATGTAGGAAACATGCTTGAATCAGTGATGATATAAGCAATTATTATTAATGCAAAATACCTGGCTTTTATACAATGAATTCCCATGCCAGCATGACTTCATGTTTCGTCAATATATGTTTCTTTCTTCTCTTCTTTTCCTTCTTAGGGCTTCAAGCAGAAAGATAGGTACATAGCAACGCAAATTCCATTACAAAATACTGTCATTGATTTCTGGAGGATGGCCTATGATTATGACGTCACAACGGTTGTCATGCTTTCAGCTGAATCAGATGAAGTAAGACTACTTGAATTGAAAGAAAAAATCACATGCGTTTCTATTTTATATACACTTTAACAATGATACGATAAATTAATGATAGGCCTTAAGTCATCCTTTTGTCCCCATTTATTTTTTCCTAATATTTAAAATGTTTTTGTCACTAATATTTGGAAAGATTAATGAGGAACAAATATTGTTCTCAAAAGCAAGTGCAATTTTTGTGCATGTTGGGATTTTAATCTCTATTATCCAAGATCAGCTTCAAATATGAAATTTACTTGTACTTAGTTGGATAAGCAGGATTAGATAGTTTCTCAAATTCAATTCTCCATGTACTATCAGACTGATAGACCAAAAATGGGATTATATATGTAATGTTAACTAGGTGAAAGTGGGATTTCCTAAAATTCGACTATTCGACAGCATTCCAAAATATAATTCGTTAAGGAGATATTTAAGTTCAAAGTTTTGTATTATATACATAAATAAGTGAAATCGGACTAGTCACAGCCTCAGATTCCCCAAAGTCTTGTATGTATTCTATCATATTATGTCCTGCATTTTTGTTGCTTAAAAACCATTATATATGTTAAGAAAGTAGTGTATATGTCAAGAAAGTAGTCAAACATAATTTTATAGGAGTAATTATAACATACCACCTGGAGAAAGTTCGAGGAAAAATCATTCAAATAGGGAAAAAATTTAAATAAAATTTCATTAAAATACATTAACAATTGCTAAGAATGTGAGGATGAGGGTACCAACCTTCCATATGGACTTAGTACACCCGTCATTTCTACACAGATCAGACAGACCTTTAAACTTAATCATCTCCTTAACAGAATTAAATATTAAAGTAGTTTCTTCACCATTGTGTTTCTTTTTAAGTCCTCTTTCATATAAAATAAACTTTCTTGACCACGGAACTAATCCTTTAATCTTGAGAGAAAAAACATTATGTCATATTTCTGTAATCATATACCAAGCGTACTTCCTTCTCATACAGTAGAAATTCGGGAAACGTGATATAATAAGCCAAGAGCCCACTTTTTCAGGGATAGGAACAAAGTCGTAAGGTTTTTTAATTTATGATCTACCATTTTCCGAGTTTCCGCATTATTACAACTTTTTAATTTATTTCGAAAGTACACAAAACCTTTTACTACAGGAGATGCATTTGTGCATGCATATAAATGTACAACATTTGCCGCAGGGTTGATTGGGGGATGCACAAGCGGAAGCATTGGGCTTGTGCCCTAATTTGTTTGCAAACTTAAAGAAGTAACCTTTAATACATTTTTTTAAACCTTGACATTTTTTGAACAACATTAATTGATAAAGCTGTCACTTCTTATCCATGAGTTTCCTTCCCGGTCGAGAATTTAAATGACAGAATAGCGCAGGTGCCAATCGACTTATTAACCATCGACTCAAACTTCTACCGCCGCAATTCTTTGAGTACATAAATGTTTCATTCCATTCCACTTCATAGACGTGCGCCCAATTTTGGCCCAAAGAGGGCGTTACAGAGTATGGACCATTCTCAGTTGAATGTCTTGCTAAAGAAGAGATTACATCTGGGTTGTCATCAACAACGGTAACCCTTTCCAAAACAGGTGCACAAGAGACAGGCAAGAAGGTAAATTAATGATGTCCATGTATTATGTGCAGATGTTATTGAAACAGATGTAATGAAATATTTATTTGATATAATAACTTTTTCACCTCACTCTGAAACTTAGGTCTTTCCTGAGTGAAATATGTTTCGTATCCCTGTCCTGACCGAGAGTAAGAACTTTTATACGTCAATTTCGCTTTAAAATGATCATTCCTGCGGGATGTAATATCAACTGAAGTTATAAACCGCAAGATTTTGAAAACATTTTTTGTTGTTGTAATTTTAATTTTTGGACCATTCGAAATAATTTGGTATGTGGCAATGCCCCTCAATGCTCGTTATATTATATTGTATGAAAAACCATTTAAGGAACGATAACTTTTAGAGTTTAAAAACTTCTGTAAAATGATTGAGTGCAGAAATATGTAGGCGATAGACAGTGAGACTGAAATTCTGAATATACTATTCTTGTGACTAAAAGTCAAGAATTATCGAACTTACGTCCTAAACTGTTTTGTTGGATTAATAATGAAAAGTTCTTGCAACATTTTAGTCGGGCCGATTTGAAGGCGAAATTAAATTTTTAAGAGAAGATCAAGAAAACGTTTTTTTTGTTTAATTGCGAGTCTTGGATGTCACGACCTTGCGAAGCCAGACATGGTGGAAAATTTGCATCACTTTTTGCATCATTTGTATCACTTTTTCGTATTTCTTATAGCAAATACCTAAATTGTCTTACAAGTCATTAAAATAGAAGAAGAACAAGGAAACTAATGATGTTTATTTTCTTTTGATCTCCACCGATTTAGCTCGCTACAATCAAAATCGTTTGCCAAACTCCAGGAAATGACACCACACCAAGTTCAGATTATGCCCGTATTGTGAGTGTTGTCCACAACTGGCAAATCGAGACTTCAAATCAGTGTATCGCCGTCATGTCTATGTGAGCTGATCAATGATTTAATGAGTAACAATTTAGTAAGACTGTTGAAGAGATTCCCTCTTCAGGGGCTCGTACTTCAGAATTTACAAGGATACAATTTTTTAAATCCTGAGCCCCTCTCCCATGAAAAATTCTAGCTGCACCACTTACTTATGAAGGTACATTTTGTTTTTCAGAGTGAAGATGGGG
This sequence comes from Chiridota heheva, assembly GCA_020152595.1. Classification (NCBI taxonomy): domain Eukaryota; kingdom Metazoa; phylum Echinodermata; class Holothuroidea; order Apodida; family Chiridotidae; genus Chiridota; species Chiridota heheva. The sequence goes on from JAIGNY010002946.1 coordinate 1,626,799, forward strand.
AGGGGGAATTTTTGTTAAAATGTCAACAAATGTTTAGATTTTCACACATTGGCTCAGATTTAAAGATGAAGTGAGGATGCCATTCCACAAAGGTATCTCAAAAAAGGTACCATTAAGGTACCTTTAAAGTATCTTAATCTTTATTATTCGATAAATAGGTCAACAAGATGGCAATCCACGGAGTTTCTGACCTTATCACCTTTACCGCATAATTCGACAATTATCTTTAGTGACATAAGGCATCTTTTGCGAGACACAATTTATATCATCCTTCATCAACCCACAAAAAAAGCAACCCATTTGCACTTATGGTCTTTCCCTGGCACGCGGTCGACCAAAATTACCATTTTTAAAATCAATTTTATTTGACCTTATGACCTTTGAATGACATGTCCCGTTTTATGTGACACGCTATACCCTAAGTCACCTTACACCCCACCAAGTAGGCTACCAACCCAATATAACTTACGGGCTCCACGAAGCGCGACACACAATTTACTTTTTTAATCAATTATTTGACCTTTGACCTTCACGTGATATGTTCCAGTATGTGAAGGACATAAACGTGCATGACCCTAACCAACCAACCAAGTAACAACCTCCATTAACCCACCAAGTATCAATATTATAGCAATTACATTTTTCCAATGAAATGCAAGACAAATTTACCATTAGGCCTATTCTTTGACCTCTGACCATTTAGTGACATGACACCATTTGTGAGACACAACTTTGCATCGTCTTTCAGTCAACCCACCAGGTAACAACCTAATTGCACTTACGGTTTTCCATAACACGATGAAATCAAAATTTACTATTTTAAATCAATTATTTGACCTTTGACATTTAAGTGAAATGTATCATTTTGTACGAGACACCTTTTACCAACCCACAACGTACCAACCCAATATCAGTTATAGTCTTACTATTTTAAATCAATTATTTGACCTCAGACCTTTACGCTCCATTATCCACTTTGTGCGAGAGATACGTTTGTGGTGAATTGTTGTTTTGATTTGTGAATTACGCCTACACTTGAATAAACCACAAGATGGGGTCATTCCCCACACACAAACGTAAATACATTATCTTGTCATCATATATATTATATGCTGCGATAAGGTAATAAATTAGAAAGGGAGAATGGGGTCAAATATGGGTATGCAATTTCCCAGGTATTGTGTTAAGAAAAACCATGCTTCATCAGTTCAAGACGAATTTAGTTCAGAAGAACTTAAACAGATATAGTTTATTTTAAAATTCAAAAATGTATTTTTTTGCAAAGGAATGGCGTGAGTGGATGTGGTGAGTTCATTACCATTCACTCTGTGGTAGAGCAACTGCATGCAGAACATGAAATCGATGTTTTTACAGCAGTAAAGAGGGTGCGGAATGCGAGACCAGGAATGATCGCAACTTCCGTAAGTATACGTATTATAAAAAATAATGTAGTTTTATATATTTTCACGCAGTGACGTAACTAGACCGCACCGGGACCCACGAGTACCATTTAAAAAATCTAAAAAATTAAAACACCTATCCGCTGGGGCCGGAGAAGCGCCTTGAAGCGATATAAAAGGCACAGACAGTAACCAAACAGGGCCCGTGTACTCTTTAGGGCCCATTTTTCATATCAAGGATGGGCCCTTCCTTTATCATGACAAGCAGTTCAATCATAAGTCGGGCTGGGTTGAATGTGAACTCTCCTTGGGGCCCTGGCCATTTGAATTGCTGCACCGGTGCCCAGATACCCCTTGATACGCCACAGTTTCCACTTTCCATGGCAATATTGGGTGAACGCCAAAATATGAAAAAAATGAGTTCACCAAAATAGATTTGACAATTTCAAGGCCAGGTAAATTCGGGAAAGATTCGGGAAATCTGATATGAGTAAAACAATAACCTAACCTGGACGGCGTATGATACGCGTAAATCTGATATATACAGCAACCTTACCTGGGCGGTGTATGATACGAGTAAATCGGATGTATACAATAACCTACCTGAAAATTTCAAGAAAAATCGTTCAAATTGGTTAATTTAACGTTGAAATTTAGTATAAAACTTTCACCGCTATATCTCTAATTCATTCCATTTAAGCTATATATTTCCAAAGGATTCACATTATTATTGTTTCCTCATATAGAAGCAGTACACGGTTTGCATGGAAGGAGCGCTGAATTATTTACAAAGTCTTTCGGAGTATGAAAATGTTGCGTCCCCTGAAAACACACCTCAGACTGATGCACCGAAGAAAAGAATTTTAGTATAGCTTTTACCTCAGATTTGTTAGTTTTTTCTTAAAATGGAGTTTAGGGGGTGAATAGCGGAAGATAAGTGGTCATAAAATATCAAAGCCAACTATTCAAAAGATTAAGTTTAAAAATTGCATTTCTTTACACAATTTCATAAGTAAATTATTTCACAGGGTGTATGCAAAATGGATATTTTATGGTAATATAAATTTCATGTCTTACACTGTCAATTATAATAATCCGTTGTTTTTTATTCTCTGCCATTTTAAAACTATGTTTTGCATGTATAAACATACTATGATTACTATAAATATTACTGTAAGATCAAATGTTGCAGCGCAATTCAATATTTTCAAATCGCGAATCAGAACAACACCAAGTTTGCAATCGGTTTACTCGGTAATGGAATTATATGGGATTAGTTCAGTGGTCAGCAAGTTTATCTTACTTGAAGGAGGACTTTAAGAGAAACAAAATGGTGAAAAAACTACTTCCATATCTTATTATGTTAAGGAGATATTCAAGTTTAATGCTCTGTCTTAACTATATAAAAATGACTACATGGTGTAATAAGTCTACTTACTATGGAAGGTTGGCGCCATCATCCTCACCATTCTTGTCAATTGTTAATGTATTTTAAAGAAAATCTATTTAGCTTTTAAAACTTTCTTAAGTTGGTTAAGTATAATTACCCTTACAAGATTCCGTTTTACTACTTTCCTGACAATGGTTTTTAAGCTACAAATTCGCAGGACAAAGTATGATAAAATACATAAAGACTTTTGGGGATCTAAGGCTGCGATGTCACAACTAGTCTTGATTTTGGTCGTTTCTACACACATTATACCAAATTTAAGAGGCATATTTCCTTTTGTTTGTATAATTATTTTTCATATTAATGCCATTTCCGATTTTGTCGAAAAAAGAGCTACCATTTCTCTAATTTTCGACTCATAATGTAATTGAAAGTTTAAAAAAATAAAAATGAAAAATAAGAATTTTTGGGCCAAGTTCGCTTCAAAAGGAAAAACAAAGGTCAAGCAAATTTCTTGGTAAACAAGAAAAAATGCAAACATTTTCAAAATAATTATGAAAAACTTATGAACAGCAAACTGAAGTTTGAAATAAGAATTAACAAACAAGTACTAAGAAGAATAGACTAAGTTTATGTTATATATATTCAATTGGCATTGATAAGGAAACCTGGTGGTTTGGTTACTCGGGTACACAATGCTCTCTGCTTAATGCGGAAATTAAAACGATTCGTTTTTTCAGCGACGTTTTTACGTTGCATTACATAAACTACTGAGCTTGCACTCACTTTCGCAAATATTCTTAGTTATTATTTTGTTTGTAATCTTTGAGAATGTTTTCCGCAATACTTAGTCTATTCGGCGGACCGTGTCGTATGAAATTGAGTGGCCACATTCATACAGCATATCAACCAGCTGCTTTGATCGTGTTGCCTGGTGAACGGTAACACCTAGACCGATGTGTTTTGGAGTCATTTTCTTGCCCCCGGAAACACCATGCATCAAATCTTGTGCAATACTGTAGATTCGGTTTCTAACTTTCTCATTCGTGTACTCATGGTGCGAGAAGGTACATGTACTAGATCCCCTCCCTTGACGAAGTGCTACAATTTAGCCCACTTCGGAGGGCAAATTTGTTTTTAAAAGCTAAAAAAGATGTAAAAAGTAACGTTTATCCCAATTTTTGAACATTTACTCGAAAAAGTAGGGGTTCCGGATCCCCCACCCCCTACGCCACTGCTCTCAACTGTTCACTAATATATCACAAGCAAATATAAACTTGAATACCATCATATTAGATAACGGACGCAAAGAATTTCAACATAAACACCCGCTTTTAAGTTTTTTATATTCGTTATTAACAGTAGTGAAAGCCGGCGACCAATATTGACTTCATACGTTATCGTACGTAACACATTGAACAGATTTCAGAAATGGAACACACAAGTCAATCACCACGTGGTCCGCTGATTTCAGCAACTCGGACTTTTGAAATAGCCTAGCTTAGGACCAACTGACAGTGTCTGATTTATCGCCTACTTGACATTATGTTTTCTACTATATTCTTATCAAATGATATAAAGGGAGATACAAATGTTAGCCATGCTGATACTCACAGATAACCTCCTTGAATCCAAGAATTCTGCTTTTCCTGAAAGTCTCTCAGCATTAATACTATCAATCTATACATCAGTACATCGATAAAAGCGTTTTTTGTTTTATTAGGGAAGGGGGAGGGGTCTTCCCCAAAACACACAAATGTAAACAAAAAATATTTTTGGCGATGATCAATTGTTTTCTTTCACAGAAAAAAATATCTTGGAGCTAATGGTAGAATCGTATCATTAAAATTATAGCCAGCTCCTACCACTCCTTTCCTTTCATATTACAGATTACCGTAACTCAGATATCGTAATATAATAATGATAATGGTCTCTAAAAGCTACTAAGGCATTCTGAAAAAAAAATCAATTTAATTTAGTATCAATTTTAATTCCACATGTTAAACATATCGGTGTTCGAAAATTAGAATTTGAGCAAAAATAGCCTTCAAGTTTTTACCCAAAGTTCAGCATTATTCGAAATTGTATCTGTTTTATTTGCATATAATAGCCACTTGGCATTGTAAACAATTTACAATGTACAATTATCAAATGAATCTTGTGGAACGTTCGGAAATAACTCGAATAAAGCATGCGAGGTCAATTTGACAGTTTGTAGAAAACCTGTATAGGCCTACTGGGAGAATTTTGCTCATTTTATATTTTTGATATAGTAACTTCAAAATTTCCCCATTCTATAATGGAATAACCCAAGCTAAAAGAGAAAATCACCATAGTTTTATGATAGAATTAAAAAGTTTCAAAGAAAAAATCATTACAATATGATTTGGTTTCGATAGTTATTTTAGCAGTTTTAAAAAAATTAGTAAAATAGTAAAACATCACTATTTTTACCCAAAAATAGAATAAACACTTGACAAATGCACTCAAAATTGATATCAATGAATATAAAATTTAATTCCCTTTCATATGGCATGCATTGTGCCAATGCAAATATCACCATTTTTGAAACATTACCTTTGAATTAAATGATTATCCTGCTTGACCTCAATTGACCTAAATGACGTAACAAATCCTCATAGGGTGATGGGGGGGGGGGGAAGGGGCATCTACCCTGGTAACATGCCTGTGACCCTTACCGATGTTTCTAGTATGGATGCCATATTGTACTCAAAAATGCCATCAAAACCTTAAGCTCTTTATTGAGTTTGGCCGCCCCACTAAGTTGAGCAAAAATTGTTAACATAAGATTTGCTTGCATTTTCAAATACAATATTTTGGATGCTCAGCCTCAGCCTGACCCACTCCGGTCACGTATTTTAAAATGATCTTTTGGGGCCACTTGAAAATTGTATTAAAAGTGTTCACTAACATTGAAGAGTGCCCAACAGTCAACAGTCCAACGAGTGTTGTTCAAGATATACGCAGGCCAATCAATGGTAACTCACACTTTATACATGTAAGCTATACCCAAGCTCTGAAGAACGAAAAACGGATCACAAACAGTCGTTATTAAAGGGCATGCTTGTAATTGTCAAAGATGAAATCAATCAAATGCTGTCATGTCATGAATCATATCAGAAAAATCATTTTGTTATTCTTTCCGTGACATCTTTTAACTATTTTATTTGAAAACCTATACCGATATATCAAGAAAGTTCAGTTGACAAGTATACCAAGTATACAGTCCTACACATTTTACTGAGAGTCGTTATTATTTGTATAATGCAAGGGTGGAGCCATCCTCAGCAAGGAGCTAGTGAGTCCCACCCTCCATCTCATAGCCACCCTGTCGGACAATTTTGTTTAATCTGTCTGGAAACAAGACAATAGTTTAGCTGACATAATTATCGGATGTTCAAATCCCGTCCGTGACGATACCCCTATCTCTTATAGGCGTACGGGACAATTTAATTTTGAGAGCATATTCAGAGCATATTTTGGCCCAATATTCGGCAAGATTGATAATTTTGCCTGTCATGATTATGTTGATAAAATCCACATTCCATCTTCCCTCATCACCCATTCTTGAAATAACAATAAGGCCAAATCACATAAGTTTGTAAAATCTTTAAGGGAAAATTGAGGGGATTTCTTTCTATCTCAGAACTTACAAGGAAATGTGATTGCGTAGTGATCTGATATCATTATTATGTCTTTTTCATGGATGAAACCGAAGGAAAAGCGGTCGAGAGGGTGGTAATATCCCCTCCCAAAAAGAAAGAAAGTGTCTGATGAATTTGGCTGCTAAAGAAATATAGTCTGGAAACGAAACATATCAAATAGTACTTTAATTTCTATAAACCAAAATATGTAATGGCCTTAATGTTCAGGATTTTTGTTTGAACAGACTGAAATAGAATAGGTACTCTTAGGATACTTTCACTTGTTACAAATTCAAAATTGAATGGCTATGGTGATCCTCACGCCCACCCCAACGATAAAACCAGGCAACACTTATGGTATATAACTTTCATATGGATTACATTGGTAATTTTGCTGGCAGATTAAAAGAACAATTTTGTACGGTTTCCATGAGTTCAAAAATGTCAATGCCTTTCTCCATATTAGGCCTAATTGAAATAATTTGCATTGGTTGCCTCTCTCTTTTAATATGAAGGACTGCCAGACTGAATAGGCGGGACAAGTGTAGAGTCAGAGAGGCCAAACAGAACATAGTCACGTCAGGGCAATATGCAGGAACATACCAACCTAGTAGTTATTTCATTCGTTAAAAATGTCCTTATTCGGCCGATGTTGCGTAGAACATAAAAGATGATTTATAAACGACAGTGGCATGTTGTTTCATATCAAGATGCGAACCCAATTTAACTCCCAGAAGGCGTGATCTTAGTCCTGTAGTCTGTCCAATTTGAATAGAAATCGGTGGGCTTTTTGAGAAGATGAAATGGGAAGTAGCATGGAGAATTTCTGTCTATGAATCCCTAATTCTCGTTAGACACGGTATCCCACACAGCCCTATTAATGTGAACACCGATCTGTGTCTCTATATCCCTCCACAAAACCTTCACTCTTTGCAATATCTATCTCCCCCCCCCATAACGCCAATGTTCAATTAACCAGCCTAAAAAACCTCATCTCTCAGCTCCCCTCCCCTTTCATCCTTCTTGGTGACTTCAACGCCCACAACCCTTGTGGGGCTCCGATAACACCACCCCCAGAGGCAAGCTCGTCGAAAACACTATTCGTCAGCACAGCCTCTCTTTGCTCAACGCTAACTTCCCGACCTACCTTCACCTTGCCATAGGCTCCCTCACCTGTATTGACCTGTCTATCTGTTCCCCCAACCTCCTCCTTGATTTTAGCTGGAAGGTCACTGCTGACCTCTATGGTAGTGACCATTACCCTCTACTTATTCACTCCAACCTTCTTACCTCCACAGACCACACCCCCAATTGGACTCTTAAGAAAGCCAACTGGCCTCTTTTTGAAACCCTCTGCAACTCGCATCTCTCCCCAATCTCCTGGAGGGTGAGCATCCCATGTCAAACTTCAGTAAGATCCTTATCAACATCGCCACCTGCTCTATTCCCCGAAGCTCCAAAACCCTTAATTCCCCCCCCCCCCCCAAACCACAATCCCTTGTTCTCTGATGACTGCAAAATCGACATCAAGAAAAGGATAAAAGCCCACAGGAACTTCAAAAACAAACCCAACCAACCACAACCTCAACCTCAACCTCTTTCGCATCAGCTGTGCCAAAGCCAGGCGCACTATCAAGGACAGTAAAACCAACACTTGGAACAACTTCATCTCTTCTCTCACCACCAACACCCCAACTAAGAAGATTTGGAGTATGGTTAACAGCTTCCACGGCAGGATGGGCAAGTCTCCCATCTCCCATCTCTCCTGGAATGGTAATCTTCTAATCGAGAAAAAAAAGATATCGCTAACCACCTCGCCGCCTCTTTAAGCAGCATCTCGTGCTCGGCCAATTACCCCAATGCTTTCAAAACCCAAAAGTCTCGCGACGAAATTCGAAGTATTACCTTTCCCTCTGACAAGTCCAAGAGCTACAACACCCCTCTCACCCTATCTGAATTAAAGCAAGCCATCCACGACGCTGAATGCACCCCCAAGGGCCCAGATAATATCCCCCTACCAGTTCCTGAAACACCTCTCCAACAAGGCCACCGCTATTCTACTCACCATCCTTAACCATATTTGGTCCTCACACTCATTTCCTCCTATCTGGAGGACAGCTATCATCACCCCCGTCCCCAAGCGGGAAAGGACATTACCGACCCCTCCAGCTACCGCCCCATCGCCCTCACCTGCTGTCTTTGTAAAATTATGGAAAGGATCATTAACCAGAGACTTAAGTGGCTCCTTGAGACCAACAAAATCGTCTCCCCTCACCAAAGCGGCTTCCGGAAACGTCGTAATACCCTGGACCAGTTAATCATGCTCGAAACCGCTATCCGGGAATCCTTTGCAAAAACGGAACACCTCATTGCCATCTTTTTCAAGCGCGAGAACGCTTTTGACACTACTTGGAAATACGGCACTACTCGCAAGCTTCAAACCATCGGTCTAAGAGGCCACCTCTCCATCTTTATTCAAAACGTCCTCTCATCCAGGCAGTTCCAAGTTCATATTGGCCACAGAATCCTACCACCAGAAGAGGGCGTCCCTCAAGGCAGCATCCTCTCCCATACTCTCTTCAACCTAAGCATTAGCAGCATCGCGGACAACATTGGCCACAACATCGTCTACGTGGACGACTTCATAATCTTCTACTCCTCCCCTAACTTTTATCTTGTCGAAAATAGGCTTCAACTTAGCCTCAACCGGCTGCAAGATTGGTGCAACAATAGCGGTTTTGAATTCTCCAAAGACATGGCAGTCTGTATAAACTTCTGTCATTTTAACAACCTCCACCCCAGCTCGAACCTCGTGCTCAATGGCAATCGCATCCCTAAAGTTGACCACACTAACTTCCTTGGTTTAACCCTGGACCCCAAGATCTCCTACAAGCAACACATCACCAACCTGAAACAGAAATGCAACATTATCCGCCTCCTCTCCAACACCACTTGGGGTGCGAACCCCTACGCTCTCCTCAAAATCTTCAGACTCACCATTCTTGCCAAGCTCGACTACTGCAATATTGTCTACTGTGCCACTCACAACTCTTACCTCAACCACATCAACACCATCCAAATTGAAGCCCCTAGGATTTGCCTAAGTGCCTACAGGACCACCCCCATCACCAGCCTTCACGTTGAAGCCAACATACTCCCATTTCTGTTTAGGTGTGCAAAGCTCAGCCTTTCCTACGCTTTTAGAGCCCTCACCAATACCCAAAACCCTGTATACAAGCTCATTAGGTACCCCAATTTCTCCACCCTCTTTGATAGGACTAAAACCCTCGCCCCTCCCTTCAGTTTATGAATCAAATCCGACCTTCACCAACTCGGCATCAACCCCGCCACTCTTGACACCTTCTCCTGGCCCACATTTCCTCCCTGTGCCACCCTTCCTTCTATCCACCTGTGCCTCTCCACTCATCACAAAACCCAAACCTACCCCAACCTCTTCATCAAGCTCCACAACCAATTCAAAGAACAACTCTCAAACTTCACCTCCATCTGTTCTGATGGTTTAAAGGAAGGCGACAAGATAGCTGCTGCTGCCGTCATCGAAGTTATCACCCTCCTTAGCAGGCTTCCCAACTACTCGTCCATCTTCTCGGCCGAGGCCAAGGCCATCCTACTCGCCATCAACTATATAGAGTACTCCCCGCTCAGCCACTTAGCCATCTTCTCAGACTCCAAGTTTGTCCTTACTTCTTTACTTAATCTTAGGTAGGAGAACCGCATGTCCAACCTCTTCCGTAAACTCCTTTCCACCCCCTACAAGATACCCTGGATACCCAGCCATGTTGGCATCCCGGGAAATGACAGAGCTGATTTAGCTACTAAGCTTGACCTCAACCTCCCTCTACCCCCTTTACTAAAACCCTTTCTGACATCAAACCACTTATCGCTTCCCTTGTTCGTGACCGCTGGAAAACCTCATGGGACTCCCAAATTGACAAGAAACTCCACGACAACCAGCCCACCATTCCAACCAAACTCACCATCCACAATCTTTCCCGTATCGACAATGTCCACATTACCCGCCTTAGAAAAGGTCACACCCACCTCACTAACTCCCACCCCTTATTGGCTACCTCCCCACACCCTTCCCCCCCCCACCCCTCTGCAACAATTGCCATTGACCCCTCACAGTCCACCACATCCTTCTTGCCTGCTCCCTGTACAACCTTCCCAGAGCTTCCTTCACCCCTCACAACTCCATAGCCTAGTTCTTTCAGAAAACCCTCCGG
>JAIGNY010002946.1:1645000-1710205 GCA_020152595.1 Chiridota heheva
CACAGTTAGACTGTTTGCTGATGACTGTCTTGTGTACAGAACAATTGATAGCCCCTCTGACCAACAAATCCTCCAAGATGATCTTAACAAACTTGAACAATGGCAAAACAAATGGCAAATGAATTTCAACCCCTCTAAATGCTATATCTTGTCAATTTCCTCCAAGAAATGCTTTAAATCACCTGTTTATACCTTATACAACCAGCCACTAAAACATGTCAACTCCCACCCATACCTAGGTGTTGAAATTGATAATAAACTTAGATGGGATAAACATATACATAACATAACCAAGAAAGCTAACTCTGTACTTGGCCTATTAAAACGTAATCTCTCTAACTGTCCCACCGACGTTAAATCCACTACTTATAAAGCTCTAGAGTCAGGCCAGTACTTGAGTACGCATCAGCAGTCTGGGACCCCCATCACCAGTGCGATGTGGATAAACTTGAATTTATTCAAAGGAGAGCAGCCAGGTTCTGTATGGCAGACTACTCTTATAAATCTAGTGTAAAAAACATGCTTCATAAATTAGATTGGCCCCTAGCTATAGCTGCTAAAAACAAGAAGATACAAGACCCGGCTACATATGCTATATAAAATCATTAACAATCTTGTCGCCATCAATAAAGATAAACTTATCCCCACCGTCAGAACTAATACAAGAAACAATCATGACCTTAATTTCCAGGTTCCCTATGCTAAAAAGAATGTATATAAACACTCTTTCTTCCCTCACACACTAAAGGATTGAAATGCTTTACCGTTAGACATTGTACATGCACCAAGTCTCAACTGTTTCAAAGCTAAACTTACTAACACTTGTATTGCTAACTAGTTTTTTTAATTTTTTTCTACTCATACTTTTTACGCTCGGTTGGCGCTCTTAAAGGATTTTTGCCGACTTAATCGATTCAGAATCAGATCCCGCTCCCCCTCCCCTTTCTCCTCCAAAACACAGCCCTGATCTGGTTATGCGCTTTAAAACAGGTCTTAGCTTACAGTCGATCTCAAATCTGACAATTACAAACGCAGCGCAGACGACGAGGAAAAACAATGCAACATTTATTCAGGATGACATTTGCCATTACCCGTAGGAAAGATGTTCAAAAGCTCGAATTTCTTTAGGGGAATCAATTGTCCATTTTACGCGCAAGGTAAAGGCCAATGTCGAAGGCCGTACTGCCATTTTAGGCACATAAGAAGAGGTAAGTAAATAGGGATGTTCCTAAGATCGAATCAAATGTTAGTAAATTATGTTTTAGTAAACCTCATCACTGAAGTCTGAGACTAGGGCCTAAGTACCATTTCCACGAAAAACCTTTGCCAATGTGAAAATGAAAAGTTATCACAATGGAAACAATTAAGATATTTACAAATTACCTTTTATAGGTCAGAGAAAGATGGTTGATTCTCAAGTATATTAAACTGTTAGAGCACAACTTCACAAGGTTCCTGCTAATTCAAAGTGTTGATTGCTGAAGATAAATGCTAACGTTACACTACGCCTAGGCTTACAAGTTACATGTACTGTACATTACTATTAGGGCCCAGGCTACAGTAGGCATTAAACAGAGTAACGTTACTGGCAGTGATATGCCTACTCAGTATGTTACACACTACTTGCAATCCTGAATGAGACAACCTAACACAAACTATCATATCAGATATGACCAACACTTTTACAAATTATGATGGCAAATCTATTAAAAATAGTACTGATGAGCTACCAAATTGATGAAAATAATATTGTAAACTTACTAAATAAATTTTATCTCCTTATGTACAACAAAACTGAATGAAATTGAATGATTTTCGGAGCTAATCATTTACCTTGACAACTTGTCCGTCAGACTCGCGAGTAACGCACAGCTCAGGCCAGATTACGCTGGCGAGTGTTAGTTTTCAGATATTCGCAATTACAATCTTCTTGAGAGACAACAAGACAACAGCCTGAGAAAAAGTTTACATCACATATTACGATGGAAGAGCATGTTTGATATGTAATAAAATATCATTTGAACAAAACGAAATATATGTGGCAAAACAGTAAAAAAATATTTGGGAAAAGAATTTAGGCCCATACAGCTAAAAGAAAGTCTTAGCTTAGTCAATAATTGTTTTTAAGCAGTTTTTCATATTTGTTTTAATGAATTTCATGTCCATGTCGTGATGCTCAATACATAAGTGTTGGAACGGAGAGAGCAGGGGTAACGTGCCCCCACACACAAAAAATGAATAAAGTGCCCCTTTTGAAAATGAAAAGTGCACATCAATTACTGTCAAAAGTGCTAGAATTTGTGGCAGAATTTGCAGACACTTTTAAACAAATATTACAAAAGTACCTTTTCAAAATGAATGCTGCTTGGGCTCAAAGATTCTATCTACTTGGGCCCAGGGAGGGGGGGCGGGGTAATCTTCATTTATTGAATGAAAATGAAATGAAGACGATAGCTGTTTTGTCAATAAAATTGTAGACCTGTAACAAATATTTTGTTCAAACAAAAATTGATATAATTTGGGTAATTTCTATACTCCTTACCCGGGGCCAATTCAGCCTCATGACACATACCAACATGAAAAATGGGCGGAATTTTCTTACCGATAGTTTACATTCACCATGTGGTATATGTTACCTTTTTTTGTCAGATCTCGTTCATTCTTTTGATGCTTGGACGTTTGCAGTGTTTACAATTAATTAGGTACAGACACTTCAACACTCTGCAAAGTGAACCATTGTGGAGGAAGATTAGTGAAAAAAAATTATATTCAAACAAATCACAACAGCCATTGAGGTTTAAAACGTAGGTGCCAATTAAGATTAAGTCTTTTTTAGTATGGTCTTGCTATTTTTACATACCTGTATTAGGACAAATTTTTGAACTTTCAGTGACAAAAGGTAACAGCTACAAATTCATCACGGAAAGGCTTATTTTAAGCTGTTCTAAGCACATTCCCTTTACCACAATCTTAACCTTTCGGTTTCACCACTGCTCTACTGACCACCATTGTTTTTGTCTTTTGCACATTTATCTTCAAGCCGTTCATCTTACTTTCTTCATCTACTATGTCAACAATCTTTTGTAGGGATGCTTCTGACTCGGCAACAAGGGCGGTGTCATCTGCATAGCACAAGTTTGTTATGTTGTTCCCACCAATGCTAATTCTTGCTTCTTCATTTGCTTTCCTATCAATCTTTTCTGTGTACAAATTGAACAGTTTGGGTGAAAAGATGCATCCTTGACGTTCACCCCTTTTAATGTAGAAGCTTTTGGACTCTTGATCACCTAATTTGATACTTGCAGTTCGGTGTCAGTAGAGATTATGTATAAAATATATGTCATTGCTGTCAATAGGTAGCTTCCGCAATGATTTTATCAGCATTTCATGGTTGACTCATATCAAACGCTGTCTCATAATCTATGTAGCAGATATATATGCCTTTTCCAACTTCGAGGTATTTATCCAGGATTATTCTTAAGTTCAAAATTCCTTCTCTGGTTCCAATTCCGGCTCTAAAACCTGATTGTGTGTCTCCTATCTTACTTTCATTTCATTCCAAAATGATCCTTAATATTTTCTTTACCATGTGACTCCATCTATACTGATGGCTCCAAGGAAGGCAACAAGACAGCTGCTGCTGCCATCATCCAAGACATCACCCTCAGTAGCAGACTTCCTGACCACTCATCCATCTTTTCAGCCGAGGCTAAGGCCATTCTCCTCGCCCTCAACTTTATTGAGTACTCTCCTCTTAGTCACTTTGCCATTTTCTCTGACTCAAAGGCTGTTCTTACTTCATTACTCAATCTTAAATGGGATAACCTCACCTGCCACCTCCTCCTCCGAAACTCTTTCTCCCACCCTCTGCAGGAAAAGTGTTCTTTTCTTCTGGATACCCAGCCATGTTGGCATCCCTGGCAATGACAGGGCTGATACAGCCGCTGCTTAGCCCTTAACCTCCTCCCTTCCCCTTTTCCCAAAACCTCTCTGACATCAAACCGCTTATCGCTTCTCTTGTTCGTGACCGCTGGCAAACCTTATGGAACTTCCAAATTGATAACAAACTCCATGTTATCCAGCCCACAACCCGATCAAATCCACCATCAACAACCTTTCGTGATCGACAACGCTCATATTACCCGCCTTAGAATTGGTCACACCCACCTCACTCACTCCCACCTCCTTATTGGTTCCCCAACCCTCTGTAACAATTGCCACTGCATCCTTACAATCCAACACGTTCTCCTTGCTTGCCCCTGTACAACCTTCCCAGAGCTTCTCTCGCCCCCACAACTCAATTGCTGAGTTCTTCCAAAAAATCCTCCAGATAAAATAGTCTCCTTCCTTCAGCATGCATCCTCTACAACCATATTTAATCCTCCTCTTCCACCCCCTCTCTACTTTGTTTTTAGTTTTACCCATGCACCTCCTCTCTCGATCACAGCTTTCTGGCTTTTGTTCTTGAATTTCTCTCATTCTTCCCCTGGTCTCTTTCCTTACTACCTCTAAAATGATCTGACCTCTCAGGCACAATTTGACCTTCGTTGTCGTGGTGCCGTTAAGACCTCATCAAACAAACAAACAAAACATTAGACTTATAGTTTGGTGTTCTGCGCACTCTTGTGTGTTACTTTTCTTTGGTAGTTTTATGATGCTGGAGTGTTTTAGGTCATGTGGTAGGTGTCTACTTATATACACTTTTTTACATATATCAACTACTATGTCTATAGCTTCGTTGTCTAGGCCTCAATCAGCACACCATCTATACCAGCTGCCTTCCCTGATTCTATCATCTTAATCGCTTTCAACACCTCATCTTTCAAGATTTCTGGACCGGCTTCTCTCTCTGAGAGCTGTACTTCAGGCCTTGTTGGGATCATCATCGTCCCATCTCTCCCCAATTTCCTTTTTGTCGAATAACAGTGTTCCATTTGCATCCTTGGTGCACTCATCATTAGATCTTACTTGTCTCTTTCTGTCTGTTAGTTGGCAAACTTTTGTCATGCATTTTTCTCACTCAATGCTCTCTCTTTCTTGATCTTCCACCTCCTTGCTATATCATTATAAAACTGTTCTTTTCTCTGTTTATATTTCTTTTGAATTTCCTTATCATTCTCCCCACAACTCAATTGCTGAGTTCTTCCAGAAAAATCCTCCGGATAGAATGATCTCCTTTCTTCATCATGCTTCCCTCTACAACCATATTTGATTCTCCTCTTCCAACCCCTCTCTCTACTTTGTTTCTGTTTCACCCATGCACCTCTCTCAATCACAACTTTCTGACTTTTTGTTCTTGAATTTCTCTCATTTTCCCCCTGTTTCCTTTCCTTCCTACCTGTAGAATGATCTGACCTCTCGTTGTCGTCGTGCCGTTAATCCCTTATCAAACAAACAAACATTATCAATCTGCTTGTATTCAGGCATGTTTGTCTTTGCTCTCCTCACATTCATCAACTCCAGAAATTCTGGAGTCCTCTATGGCTTGTCTTTCTTCTTAGCTTTTTTCAGTAGTGTTTTGGCTTTGTATTCTTTTATGCTTGTTTTTAACACCTCCCATTTCTTTTCAACAGTGCATCAAGCTCTTGAGATGTGTTTTCAACCATAAGCACATTGTACTTGTTCCTGACCTCCTCAGAGAAATTGTGTTTGTAGTCTTCTTGCTTCAAAAAGTCCAGTTCATATCTTGTGCATCTTTTACTTTTCTGTGGTCTTTATATTTTTAAACATAATTTGGCCAGTAAGAGGCAATGGTCAGACATTATGTCCGCGCCTGGGTATGTTTTGCATTCTTTACATGGTTTCTGAATCTATTATTGACCAAAATATACATACTGTATATGTTTTACTTCAGTCATGCATTCTCTTATTTGTCCATAAAATTGATCTAATGTACCTCTTCATTTGATTCTTCTGTTGTTGGAGCATACACCTCAATGATGACAATGGTAAATGGCTGTGTTTTAATATTCAGCATTATAACACGATCTGACTTTGCTATATAACCTTGCACTGATTTTGATATTGATCTTCTCATAATTATCCGTACTCCTCTCTGATGTTTGTCTCCTCCTGAGAAATACATTGTGTGATCTTCTTTGTCTATTACACCTGAGTCTGTCCATCTGGTTTCGGCTATACCTATTATATCAATGTTTAATCATTCCATTTCCTGTAAGCAATTGTCTATTACTTTCTTGCTTGATAAAGAGTTCTTACATTCTAGGTTGCAAGAGACTGCCGTGACCGTTCATGTTTATCACATTCTCAGACTGTAACTGCTCTGACGAGTTTGGGCTGCCTTTGTCATGACATGACATTGTACTGCCTGGTGCCTCTTCTTTTTTGTCACTATAAGAAGAGATAACCGCAGGGGTCTCAGCCTCCCTTCTATAACTATCTAATCTACTTCTACTGAAATTCATGATGACTAACTACGCTTGTATGCAGTAGGGGCGCTATCCTTTCTGCAGTGACTAGCTGTGTATACCTTATGGGTCAATACATGCCAGACGAGTCACACATCTTGCGTTGTGCCTAATCACTGCCTGAAGCCATTGTCCATCTATCTTGTGTAATTGTGAGAGATGTGTAAATGATCAGAAATAAGCTATAATTTGACACTTTGATATCGGGCTACATAATGCAGAAATAATTTACGTATTCATCATTGGAGTCAATGGGAAAATCTAACATTTTTGCAGTACTTTGTCTGTAATTTTGAAATTATGGAGAGAAAGTGCATGACTTGTTAATATGTTATTATTATTATTATTATTAATTGTTGTTGTTGTTGTTGTTGTTTCGTCGTCGTTGTTGTTGTTGTTGTCGTTAACATGTTATTTTGCAAATTGCATTGATTTCAATTCTTTTTAAATATAGTGCACTTTTAAGCCAGAGCTGATGAACTGTAGCAAGCCATCAAAATGGCTATAGTCTTGTTGATTTTGGTCAAAAATTCACCATGTTACTGTGGATTGGGGTGGAGCACTGCTTTGAGCAGCTTACTGTGTAATTTATTTGTGAAACATTGGTCTCAATCACATATAATAAAAATATATTTCATATTACTCGTAATAACTCTTTTGTAAATCACAAAAAAGGTGAAATTTGTATTTACTTCCCATTGATTGTAGTGATTGTATATTCCACATCATACATTTCTGACTTTTAGTTCTTGTAATTTCTTTCAATCTCTCCCTGTTTTCTTTCCTTCCTACTCTAGAATGATCTCACTCTCAGGCACAATTTGACCCTCGTTGTCATGGTGCCATTAAGCCCTCATCAAACATTATACGTGAAAACATAGGATATACTGAAGATCTTTGGCATGAAACTGAGTCATTTAGGCCAATTCTGGAATATTTTTCTTCAAAAAGCGTGTCAAAAATGCACTGATGTTTGTGTAAATCTTAGTGGGATAAAGCACTTTTGCGATATGGCCTCCAAACAGTAATAGGGATAGGCCTACTGTGCTGTGTGTATAAAAATTGAGTCTCTTTGGGGTACATACGATTACCTTTCTTGACTATATTGTAACTCTTGGATTGTACAGTATGTGAGCAAAATAATGTTTTATCAAATTTGTATCATTTTGGGATTGTTTTATGTTGCTAAAGTGCCAAATTAATTTTCATATTGCATTATACAGTGCAATTTATGAAATGCACAGTGTAAGCAATAATTGGCTGGAGGATTGTGCAATTCGAGGCTTACTGTGTGTACCATGTCTTGTGGTTGGTGTAGTATTAATGGATGTACGTGTGGTGAAAGGAATAACATTTAACTTTGCTGCATTTCTTTTCTTTCTTCAGATGCACCAGTTGAATCCAAATCAGGGTTGGCATCTGCATCTCTGGGACAAAATGGTGAAGATGAAGAGACCTTATCTTTCAGAGCTTTACCTTCTCACAAGAAACACTCCAGAAGGTCTGCTTCACTCCTCAAAGGGAAAAAAGGTGGTACTTCCTCATTTTCATATGTCCCTACCCCTTAGCTCAATTATCCAAGGAAAAGGAGCCAAATGAGCCATCTCATGATCACACTGTAAAAAAAGTTGACACAGAAAATGTATCAGTCTCATGTCAAGATGGTAGCACATATTCAGCAGCTGTACCCACCCCTGATAAAGTTAACTCCCCTGACTACAATGTAACAGCTAAGAACTCTGAAGTAATTGCTGAGATTTGTGATGAAGTAAAACTAAATGAAAGAACTGCAAACAAATCAGATTTTCCAACAAGAAATAGTTTCGCAGAGAAGGAAGGAGAAAACTTTGACATTTTGGCATACAAGTTGGACGGCCATCATGAAGTCCTTAGCCAGTGGACTTGAAAATGTTGAAAAGTATGTTACCAGCCAGGGCACCCCAGCTGGAGAAGTTGATACTGCGGATGAAGTTGATCTATCACAACTTGCCTTTGAAGAAATTGTTGCCATCCAAAAAGAAGAAATAAAACAAATAGAACAACAATTAGCCAGTTTATCTAAAAGAAAATTTATTCTTCCCAAAGCTTTATTCTCAACAGCAACCCAAGAAAAAAACAATGTGCTTTTCAAGAAATCCCATACTGACAGAGCAGTGGCCCAAACAGTGAGATAGTTTCAGGTTCTTCCAGTAAATTCCTTCCAAGTACAGACAATCAATTAAGTTTACCCTCAAAGTATATGGCATCAACTTCAAAAACTGTAAAATATTCTTTGGACACACAGCTGGATGAAGAGAGTGACTTGGGATATGACCCAATGAAAAATTTTACAACACCTGAGCTACTAAACAAGAAAAAGATTTCATATGAAGATGTAAGTTCAATCAAAGCAAAAAGTCCAACTACTGTCAATGCAGTTGCTTATACACCAACACCTATTTCCCCAACAGATATTCTGAGTAAAGACAAGAGTATTGATCAAGCTTCCAGTGTTACATTAGCATCTCTCTCTAAAGATCAGAGTGAAGTTGAAAGAAGAGACCAAAAAGAGCAAAAACCTACACTCTTGAGTGATGAAGATTTGGCAGAGGCTCGCTTCTCAAGTGGAGAAGAGAGTGCAGAAGATGTTGGTTTTAACAGTGATGAAGACTTTCTCTTGAAGAGACTGGTGTAGACAAAGTGTCGGGTCGGGAGGAGGGCTGTGATTCAGAAGCTGAAAAAGACTCATCATCATCAGGAGTAAAAAGCAAAACACAAAAAAATAAAAGAGAAGATATTTCCAAGAATGAAGTTCTTGATAAGAAGGACATAAGAGAGAAAAAGAAGAAAGAGGAAAAACTATTAGACAAGAAGAAAAACATCTTGAAAGTAAACCAAAAAGGAAGGAAGAAAACATTAAAAGGATCCAGCCAATCAGAGAAGGTAATGAACCCACCATCCACCCAATTAGAGACAGTTGTGACCCCACCATCGACCCAATCAGAGAAGGTAATGACCCCATCATCCACCCAATCAGAGAAGGTAATGACCCCACCATCCACCCAATCAGAGAAGGTAATGACCCCACCAGCCACCCAATCAGAGAAGGTAATGACCCCACCAGCCACCCAATCAGAGAAGGTAATGACCCCACCAGCCACCCAATCAGAGAAGGTAAGAAAGAGAAGGTTGTCGTCAGGACGAACTTTCAAATTTCTTCAAACGCAAAAAATCATCATGTGAACAACCTGAAGGAAAAAAGAATGACAAAGAAATATTTTCAGAGGATAATCATTCAGACAAGGAAAGAAGTGAGGAAATTAGTGTTAAAATCAATTCAGAGAAATTGGAAGCTGTTTCTGAAGGTACATCAAAGAAACTCAAGCAAAAAGTATCAAAGAGTGATGGGGTGAAAGAAAACCAATTACCTCAATCAAAATCTTCATCAAAATCAACATCATCTTCACATCATGGAAGTTCCTCTAAGAACAAATGAAACCAACTGAAATTGGACGTAAATCTTCAGAAAAGAAAGTGGACAAAGTACAGAAAACTGGAAAGAAAGAAAATGATCTAAAAAACATTGTTAGTAGCTTGCAAACAAAATCAGGAAAGAAGGATTTGGTATCAAAATCTCCATCTGAAAAGAAGAAGAATTTAGTGCATAAACAACATTCAGTACCATCCTTAAAGAAAAGTAGCAAGAAAGAAGAGAACAATCATAGTGTGAAAGTTAACTCAGATAAAAGGGAAAAGGATTTGAAGAATATCTGTTTGGAGAGTAAGAACAAAAGTATGAAGAATGAACATAAGAAAGAGCAGAAACATAATACTTCACCTAATGCTGTTAAAATTACATCTAGGAAAGACTCAGTAGGTTCCAAAGAAAGTAAAAGAAACAATTCTGTCCATTCTAAGAAAACAGGAGAAAAAGAAAAGGTTCATGGTGAAAGAATTAAAAATTCAAAAAAGGAAAAAGTGTCTAGGAATATTCTAGAAAAGTCAAGTGATACAGTTCATGGTAAAAGGAAAACAGAGATGCCACTGTCAAAAAGCTGCTTGGATGCAGATGATGACAATTTTAAGACGGTAAAAGTGAAGACAGAGAGAGATTTGGATGGTGTCAGTGACAAAGGTACGAAGAGAAAATTAAGTGAGGTAGATTTGTTTGGTGAAGATTCCGACAGTGATGAATGTGTTTTGCTGCTGTCTCCACATAAGATTTTTAAAGTGTCGGACGACGAGGAAGAGGATGGTAAAGAATTGACCTCTTTGTCACTCAAGGAAAGTTCAAGTTTTTCTTCTGATGATGTTATAGTGCTGTCATCTGGGGAATCAGATTTAGAATCAAAAACTCCAAGTAAAGCAAAACTGTCTCATTCTATTGTAAAACAAGAAAAAGGAATTTTGACGATAAGTGATAGGTCAGGAAAGAAAAAATTAACAGTAACAGGAACACCAAAAACAAAAACAAAAAAACATATTGGAGGGAAATCTCAGGGAAGTATCAAAGAAAAGGATGGCAGAAAACTTTCAAAATTTAAAGCAATCGAAGAAAAGAAGGAATCTTCGATGACAAAGGAAAAAGAACTATTAAAATCTAAACTAAGCTGTGACACAGGAGTTAAGAGTTCTTTGGATAAAACACCAAAAGAAACTAAAAAATTCTCAAAATCAACCAGTCCCTGTAAACTTACCAAAAAAGAAGAAGATATTTCATTGACCAATAGGCCAAAGGAAGGCTTCTCTAAAGGGAAGGATATATATGCAATCTCCGGTGACTCAAGTGATGATGACTTTCAAGACGTGCCGGAGGCTGATAGCAGCAGTATAAATGAGGAAGATCTTGAAGATTTCCTTGATGAGGAGGATTTTGAAGAAACTGATCCATTTTTGGAATGCTTGAAAATCTTTAAGGAAAACAACAAGGTGCTTCCTCCAGACCTGCAACAGCGAAAGGTGGTGAGTGTATTTCTTAATGTAATTTTCCATAGACAGCTGTTAAATTTGTTGCAATCTTCACAAAAGTATGAACAGTAGATGAATTGATTAAACTGTTAATATGTAATATTTTGCATAAGGGATCTGAATGGTTGTAGCTTTCTAGGTGGTGTGAATATTTTTCTTATTTATAATAGGAGAGATTGCTGATGGCAATATCTGTTGTAACTTTTCAGGGATAAGACTTAGCCTCATAAGAGACATTGAAATCAAAAGACATTATGTTGCATTGATGACAAAAGGTCAATTTAATGAAAAGTGATTTGTAAGTGTTACATAATATCTCAGTGGTGTTGAACTGTCAGCACTCAGTAGTGAAAAACCAACTATCTAAAAAGTGGGATGAATGAGGTTATTTGTGAAAAGTGTGTGTGTGGGGGGGGGGGTGTTGGATTCCGCTCTTTTTCTCCAACACTTAACAAACAGAGAGCTGGAGGAGAACTGCCGAAGAATTTAGCTTAAAGTGCAAATTCTAACCCTACTGTAATTAGAAATCCTCATAAGTACCTAATAGGACTAAATTATCAATGCTTTTGGTATATTATTGTAAGCTAACGAATATTGCAATATGTTAAGAACTATATTCTGCGGTCTTACTTACAGAAACTGACCTCCGATTCTGATCCAACCAATCAAGACAACGATTCCAAGCACAGGACAGCTCATGCTTCCAAGTTTAACACAGTGAGTTCTGAAGCAATTTTTAATGTAAAAAGGACTTTCAACCACCAACCCCCTCCCTTTCATGAGTGAAGTTTGCATTTTACATCAAGCAGGAAAGCAGAATGTTTGACTAGAAATGCACCCTTTCAGACAAAATGTTCTTTAGCTTTAGTGGAGCAGTGTGGTACAGCAATATATCTGTCTTCTAAACATGAGGTCTTAGACTCAAATCCAGCTCCCTGATCAAACTCAAATCCAGCTCCCTGATCAAACTCAAATCCAGCTCCCTGATCAAACTCAAATCCAACTCCCTGATCAAACTCAAATCCAACTCCCTGATCAAACTCAAATCCATCTCCCTGATCAAACTCAAATCCAGCTCCCTGATCAAACTCAAATCCAGCTCCCTGATCAAACTCAAATCCAGCTCCCTGATCAAACTCAAATCCAGCTCCCTGATCAAACTCAAATCCAGCTCCCTGATCAAACTCAAATCCAGCTTTCTGATCAAACTCATATCCCAGCTCCCTGATCAAACTCAAATCCAGCTCCCTGATCAAACTCAAATCCAGCTCCCAGATCAAACTCAAATCCAGCTCCCGATCAAACTCAAATCCAGCTCCCCGATCAAACTCAAATCCAGCTCCCCGATCAAACTCAAATCCAGCTCCCCGATCAAACTCAAATCCAGCTCCCCGATCAAACTCAAATCCAGCTCCCGATCAAACTCAAATCCAGCTCCCTGATCAAAGTCAAATCCAGATCCCTGATCAAACTCAATTCCAGCTTTCTGATCAAACTGAAATCCAGCTCCCTGATCAAACTCAAATCTAGCTCCTGATCAAACTCAAATCCAAATCCCTGATCAAATTGTAGTCTTGTGAATTGTAGTTCCCAGCTTCCCCATCTGCAATGCCAAACCATAGGCATATAATTTTGAGCGTTTGACATACAAAACTTGCAGTTGCTGTTAGTTAGCGTCTACTATAGCTTGGTATCAATATATGCTCCATATCAGAATCCTGCCAAGTTCCTGCCAGTAAGGATCATGTAAACTTATTCAACTGATGAAAATTCAAAACGCTTTATGATAGTGATGTTTTAACTGACATACATTGATTTCTTTCTATTTCCATATCTCTTAATGTAGTATTTCAAAGCAATCTAGCTAACATTTCTTTTAGGTGCCACTTATTCAAATACAGTAAACCATCTCTGCATACTGTGGAAAAATATTCTTAATCCAGTTAACTTCAAAACCAGATTTTGGTCTTTTTTTTTTTTTTTTTACCAATTCAGAGAAAGCTGAAAAAGGTCACTAAAAAGGTGAATAACATTCCGACTCCATCTCAAGTGTGTTATAACAGACTAAAAGAAGCCCAAGAACAAGCACTGACAAAAGCAAAACAAATTACAGGAGGAAAGACTTCAACAAACGACCAGCCACATTCTAGCAATGACCTTTCCACTTCAAATGGTAGTCTTCCAGGTAGCAGTGATATTCTTTCAGCCAGCAGCTTTATTAAAGGTGCATCAAAATCTAGAGTTGCCCATGGTTCGTCATCAAAGAGAAGCAAAGGTTTGTACTTGTTTGTTCGAATTTTACTGCCATGGTTATTTGTGGGTATTTTTGTGGGTGTTTCTATGGGTGTTTTGGTCATATTTTCTGCAGATGATTCTGAGGTTTTCACCCTAAGGTGGTTACACATCTTTTGCGTTTTCAGTATTTCCAGACCTGTGGCTTGCATGAAATATAATTAACCTCAGAATAAAGTTATGTAACATGGTTTTATTTTAAAGATATTTAGAGAACTTATGGGGAAAAGTAGGGGATAGTCATGTATTTCAGCATATAGCAAGTATCTTTGGTCGTATTGGTGATTTGGTCATATTGGCTATGGTCATATTAACAATATGACCTACGTCATATTGGTAATATGACCTAAGGTCATATTTGTAAAAGCAAAAAGTAAGCAAACAGGAAACAATGGAATTTGGTTGGGAGAGAAAAGTGATAACATTAATACCACGGGGGTCATGAAAACTCTTGGCAGCATATTCACAGGAACAGGCAGAGTAAGGTGGAGTTAGTTTTCATTGATTATAAGGTAGACAAACATGCATTAGCTGTCATTCCATGGATGTAAAACTTGGCAAATGCTGAGTGTAATGTCACTTTAGAGGTTTGCATTATTTGCAGCTCTGAAGCCCGTTGTCTTGTCCTCAAGAGAGACGGTGCCGAGACACCCACCAATACTATCATCCTGACTTTTGCCACACCAACTCTCCCCTCCCACATCACTGCTGGCTACCTGAGAATCCCAGTCGCCCCTTACATTCCCAACCCCCTCCGTTATCATAAGTGCCAGAGGTATGGCCATGGGAAAAACTCCTGCCGCAGCCAAGCGCGCTGGGGCAACTTTGGAGCCCCGGACCATGAGAGCGCCTCCTGCACCAACACCCCAATCTCCACCACTTGCGACGGTAATCACCCAGCCAACCATCCCTCCTCAAACAGTCAACCATCCCTCCTCAAAAGACTGCCCCACCTGCTTTCAGGAAAAGCAGATAACCAAACTGAAAACCCTTAATCCGACATTACTTACCCAGAGGCCAGGAAGCGATTCCTCGCTTCCCTCCACACCAAACCTTCCTACTTGAGCGTAGTTTCCTCTAATACCAATACCCCCAACACAACTAAAACTGACTCACATGCCCAAACCGACCTCACCTGGCTCTTCTTACCCAGTCCTAAGCCCATCACCGTTGCCACCAACCAACCACACCCATTACCCAAACCACTTCCACCACCACTTCTCTCCCCAACCTTTCTTCCTTCTCTAAGACCCCTGCCGTCCCCTACCCCAACACCTCTAATGCCATCAAACTCAAGCCAACCTGGCTAACAACATTAAATTAACAAAGTAACCAATAAACAACTTATCAAGAAACAGCCCACCACCCAAACCCACACGTATGACACTAAACAGAACATGGATTGTTCGATTTCCGTTCACACCTAACACACTTCCAACTTTCAAAAACAACCACTCCCAAAGAAACAGGGACAGATCCAAAGAAAAAAACAAGCCAAGTCAGACCCAACAGATCTTCCTCCAGATAACCCCCTGCCTCCTTATGGCATGCAACACAAACAATTACAATAACACCCTCAACATTATACATTTCAACACCAGGAGCCTTAAGGCCACTTCAGTAGAAATTGACCTACTGGCCACAACCTTCAACCCGGTTGTCTTCTGCTTTAAGCACATATAGAAACCATCTTGAAAACCACTGACCATTATTCCCTCAACAACTTCGCTTGCTACCATAAACATCAAGTGGACATTGACAGGGCCTGTGGGGGAGTCTCTATTCTCATTAGACACGATATCCCACACAACCCTGTTCATGTGAACACCGACCTTCGATCAGGCCATCTGTATGTCTATCTCCCTCCACAAAACCTTCACTCTTTGCAATATCTATCTCCCCCCAATGTCAACGTTTAGCCAACCAGCCTTCAATCTCATCTCTCAGCTCCCCTCTACCTTCATCCTTCTTGGTGACTTCAACACCCACAACCCCTGTGGGGCTCCAGTACCACCACCCCCCAGAGGCAAGCTCATCGAAAATACTCCGACAGCACTGCCTCCCCTTGCTCAACACTAACTCTCCGACCTACCTTTACCCTGCCACAGGCTCCCTCACCTGTATTGACCTGTCTATCTGTTCCCCTAACCTCCTCCCTGATTTTAACTGGAGAGTCACTGCTGACCTCTGTGGTAGTGACCATAACCCTCTTCTTATTCACTTCAACCTTCAAACCCCCACAGACCACACCCCCAATTGAAACCTTGAGAAGGTTGACTGGCCCTTTTTCGAAAGCCTCTGCAACTGGCACCTCTCCCCCATCTCCTTGTGGGTGAGGATCCCATGTCAAACTTCAGTAACATCCTTATCAACATCGCCACCTGTTGCGTTCCCAAAACCTCCTTACCACCCCCCAACCCCTGATTCACTGATGACTGCAAAACCACCATCAAGAACAGGATAAGGGCCCTCGGGAACTTCAAAACTAACCCAACCACCCACAACCTCAACCTCTTTCGCATCAGCCATGCCAAAGCAAGGCACACTATCAAGGACAGTAAAACCAACATTTGGAACAACTTCATCTCTTCACCACCAAAGACCCCACTAAGAAAATTTGGAGAATGGTTAAGAGCTTCCACGGCAGGGTGGACAAGTCTCCCATCTCTTCTGGAATAAAAACCTTCTCACTGCAAAAAAGACATTGTTAACCACCTCGCCGCCTCTTTCAGCAACATCTCGTCCTCGGCCAACTACCCCAATGTCTTCAAAACCAAAAAAGCTCGCGATGAAGCCTGGAGTACCACCTTTCCCTCCGACAACACCAAGAGCTACAACACCTACCTCACACTTTCTAAAGTAAATCAAGCCATCCATGATGGTGGCTGCACCTCCAAGGTCCCAGATAACATCCCCTACCAGTTCCTGAAACACCTCCCCAACAAGGCCATCACTACCCTACTCACCATCCTCACCAACATTTGGTCCTCACACTCCTTTCCCCCTATCTGGAGGACAGCTATCATTACCCCCATCCCCAAACAGTAGAAGGAAAATACCGACCCCTCCAGCTACCGCCCCATCGCCCTCACCTACTGTCTTGGTAAAATTATGGAAAGGATCATTAACCAGAGACTTTAACTGGTTCCTTGAGACCAACAGAGTCCTCTCCCCTCACCAAAGCGGCTTTCAGAAACTTTGTAATACCCTGGACACTTAATTACGCTCAACACCGCTATCCGGGAATCCTTTGCAAAAAAGGAGCACCTCATTGCCATCTTTTTCGACCTCAAGAAAGCTTTCGACACTACTTGGAAATAGGACATTATCTGCAAACTTTACACCATGGGCCTCAAGAGGCCACCTTCACATCTTTATTCAAAAATTTATCTCACCCAGGCAGTTCCAAGTTTGTATTGGCCACACCCTCTCCAACCCCTACCCCCAAGAAGAGGGCGACCCCCAAGGCAGCATCTCTCCCCCACTCTCTTCAACCTGAACATTAACGCCATTCGTGGAGAACCTTGGCCCCAACATTAAATATGCCCTCTACATAGACGACTTTACCATCTTCTACTCCTCTCCTAGCTTTCTTCTTGTCGAAAATAGGCTCCAACTCAGCATCAACTGGCTCCAAGACTGGTGCAACAATAATGGTTTTTAAAATCTCCAAACACAAGACAGTCTGCATGCACTTCTGTCATTTCACCAACCTCCACCCCAACCCGAACCTCGTGCTCAATGGCAATCGCATCCCTAAAGTTAAAGACACTAAGTTCCTGGGTTTAGACTGCAAGCTCTCCTACAAGCAACACATCACCAACCTGAAACAGAAATGCAACAGCTCCCTCAACTTCTCCATCTCCTCTCCAACACCAATTGGGGTGCGAGCCACCATACTCTCCTCAAAATCTTCAGGCTCACCACTCGTGCCAAGTTTGACTATGGCAATATTGTCTACTGTGTCACTAACAACTCTTACCTCAACCACATCAACACCATCCAAAATGAAGCCCCCAGGCTTTGTCTGGGTGCCTACAGGGCCTCCCCAACAAACAGCTTTCATGTTGAAGCCAACGAACCCCCCTTTCTATTAAGGTGTAGAAAGCTTAGCCTCTTATGCTTTTAGAGTCCTCACCAACACACAGAACCATGTTTACAACAACATTAGATACCCCAATTTCTCCACCCTCTTTGATAGAACAAAAAACCCTATCCCCTCTCTTCAGCTTACGCATCAAAACAGACCTCCATCTCTGCATCAACCCTGCCACTCTTGGCACCTTCTCCTGTCCCACTTTTCCTCCCTGGGCCACCTCCCCTCCCTTCTATCCACCTGGGCCTCTCCACTCATCACAAAAGCCAGGCCCACCTTAACATCTTCGTCAACCTCCACAACCAAATTAAAGACCAATTCTCAAACTACACCTCCATCTATACTGATGGCTCCAAGGAAGGCGACAAGACAGCTGCTGCTGCCGTCATCCAAGACACCAACCTCAGTAGCAGGCTTCCTGACAACTCGTCTATCTTCTCGGCCGAGGCCAAGGCCATCCTCCTCGCCCTCAACTTTTTTGAGTACTCCCCGCTCAGCCACTTTGCCATCTTCTCTGACTCCAAGGCTGTCTTTACTTCTTTACTCAATCTTAAATGGGATAACCCCACATCCCACCCCCTCCTCCGTAACCTCCTTTTGCCCTCCCCCTTCCCCCCTTCTGCAGGAAAAGTATTCTTTTCTTCTGGATACCCAGCCATGTTGGCATCTCTGGCAATGACAGAGCTGATGCAGCTGCTAAGTTTTCCCTCAACCTCCCCTACCCCTTTTCCCAAAAGCTTTTCTGACATCAAACCGCTTAGGGCTTCCCTTGTTCGTGACCACTGGCAAACCTCATGGGACTCCCAAAATAATAACAAACTCCACGTCATTCAGCCCACCATTCCGATCAAACCCACCATCCACATCCTCTCCCGTGTCGACAACGTTCACATTACCTGTTTTAGAATAGGTCACACCCACCTCACTCACTCGCACCTCCCTATTGGCTGCCCCACACCTCTGCAACAATTGCCATTGCACCCTCACAGTCCACCACAACCTCCTTGATTGTCCCCTGTACACCTTCTTAGAGCTTCTCTCCCCACAACTCAATAGCTGAGCTCTTCCAAAAAAGCCCTCCGGATAAAATTATCTCCTTCCCTCATCATACTTCCCTCTACAACCATATTTAATCCTCCTTTCCCAACCCCTCTCTCTACTTTGTTTTTTTTTTCACCCATGCACTTCCTCTCTCAATCCCAGCTTTCTGGCATTTAGTTCTTGTGTTTCTCTCATTCTCCCCTTGTTTTCTTTTCTTCCTACCTCTGGAATGATCTAACCTCTCAGGCACAATTTGACCCTTGCTGTCGTGGTGCTGTAAGACCTCATGAAACAAACAACAAACTGACTGTAAATGAAGTGTGGTGATCAGACATGTTATATGATGCAGGACATGAAATGGAATCAAATTGTGAAAGTTTTTAAAAGCCCTATTGCTCACTATATTCTATTGCAAAGCTTTTGAATACTAATGTAGAAACAATTGACTTCAGGCTAGAAGTGATATCATGGTACACTATCATATTTATCTTTTCTTGTTACATCTTCAAACTTAAAACTTTTTATAGAAGAATGTTTTATTTTATTTTTTTATAGTTTTTTTTACTTTTTGAACCATGGAGCTGAAATAGCTCCATGTTTCAGTTAATATTAAAACAGACTTGTTTCAAGTTCAAAGCAAATTTTAAACAGCTTGAAGGAAATCTAACATCAACCGGACAAGAATGTAAACTGAGAATAGTTTGATCAAATGTATTCTCCATACCTGTGAAACCTGGAAGCTGATAAGAAGAAACTAGACTGTGTCAAAGGAGATGTCTAGGGATAATTAAAAAGATTAGATGGCTAGTGAAAGTCACACCTGAAGAATTATATGATAGAATAGGCAAGAAGATATTGCAGGGAGATATTTAAGAGAAGATGGAGATGGCTAGCTTACCTGTTAAGAAAGGAAGGGGATAATTATGCCAGAGATGCCACCACTTAGAGGGTAGAAGGAAAAAACAACACGCAGAATAACGGTAGAGAAGGAGAGGGACCAATTTGTTTGGAACAGCTGCGGAGAAACTGCAGCTGTAGCAACAGAGATGCAACAATTTGCTCAGAGAAGTTTCAATCTCCACACTCAGCAGAAAGGAGCAGTTAAAGGTAAAGCTTCCCTCGCTCCCCACAACTCAATTGCTGAGTTCTTCCAAAAAAATCCTCCGGATAAAATTATCTCCTTCCTTCATCATGCTTCCCTCTACAACCATATTTAATTCTCCTCTTCCACCCCCTCTCTACTTTTTTAGTTTCACTCATGCACCACCTCTCTCGATCACAGCTTTCTGACTTTTTGTTCTTGAATTTCTCTCATTCTCCCCCTGTTTCTTTTCTTTCCTACCTGTAGAATGATCTGACCTCTCAGGCACAATTTGACCTTCGTTGTCGTGGTGCCGCTAAGCCCTCATCAAACAAACAAACAAACAAAAAATAGAAGAAGATTTTTTTTTTCACAGCTTTTGCCTCTTTTTACCTCTTATCATACAAAATGGGACATATCTGACCACTTTATTAATTGACGTCGGTTTCTTGTTTTGTTTTCATTGCAGGTTCTTCAAAACGAAAGAAATCAAAACATGTTCAGAAAACTTTGTCGATGACAGCTGACAAAGACAAGAAAAGGGTTGCTCATGCTCCTACAAAGGTATGATTTATCGTTGAATAAAAAAAAACTTCAGGCAAGATTCAATGAATTGTCTGTCAGGAGGGACTTTTAAGCAATTAAATTAAAAATTAGCAAAATCAGGTTACTGAAAATGTCACAGTAAAGTTTTCAATAATTTAGTGCAAAATGTGACTCAGTTTGGAATTATCTCCATTTAAGTAATTTCTTACCTTTGTTTGTGTATGTCTTCTGATTCATATTTTAAACATCAACCACCTAGATGACTCTAGATGACCTAGATGACTCTAGATGACTCTAGATGATCTAGATGACTCTAGAAAAGGAACTTGACTGTTCAAACCAGGACAGGGAGTGAATGAGCACTGCCTTTGCAGGCTTGTCTTCTCACATAGTGTTCAGAATATAAATCTGAACAATAAACATGAACATTGTCATCTATTAGCTGATTTTGATGGGAATTTCTGGTACTTTTATGGTATTTGGTATAATTTGATGTACTTGAAATTGCTTCAATATGTCTCTAAAGATCTTTCACTTATGGAAAATTTTGGCCAGTTGTCAGAAACTTTTGGCCAATTTTTGGAAAATTTTACCAAACTACAATCCTAAATTGTGCTTAAGCTAGTACTAATTATCTCCCTTTCTGTCGTGACGCATGTATTGTTTAAATCCTGGCAGGTGTTGATGAAGCCAATCATTGTGGCAGAGTACGGCTGTAAAGTTCCCAGCAGTGTGAGACAGAGGTATCTCAACTTGTTCATTGATGAGTATTTGAAGAAGTGCAAATCGGAGCAGACAGCTTTTGACAAGGTACAGTTTATTATCATAAACAACATGTTGCATGAATACTGTTGATAGGAATTGATGAACTCTTGTGCTCTTTTAGAAATACTTTCCCTCACCCACCTAAACTACCATGCTGAAAGTGTTCATAAGTGGTGCTACATGCAACCTTTCATCAGAATTCAACTACATTCCATAGGGAGACGAAAATTGCGCAATGACATTATGAATCAGTATCTGGATGGCGCAGCTTGGAAAATTATACGATGATATCACAGTGACCAATACTGATGTGCTAATGCAATCTTCTCAATTTGGAACATTATGACAATATATTTAAAAATTGAAACATTAATCAGAGGACTAGGCCTTGCTATGCCTATTTCTTAAAGTAGTACTAGCATATTATCTACATAAGCAGCTGTTTTCAAGAATTTTTTTGGAGGTTTTATCAATTTACAATTAAGTGTGTCTTATTCTCTTTTACCTGCCTGCTTTCATTCAGTGTGTGGATATTTATTATTTAAGTCAGCTTGAATTTTCGTTGACTGCTGCTTGAGAAAGAAATCATCATAGAAAATCTTTGCCTTAAACTGTCCACCAATATATCGTAGAAAGTGGATCATACAGCTGTCAGGCCTATAAATTATGTTAATGAGCTAACAAAAGGACTTAAAATCTTTGGGAGAAATCATCACACATCATTCTTCGCAGAACTGGATTATATATTGGAATACTAGGGAACCGTCGCCCACTGCACAGACAGATGGAGAGACCATCATCATCACTATCACAGTCAGGTTAGGATGCTCAAGTAGGCAACATTAAGAGTATATTTTATATTGTTCATTGAAAGAAGTCTTTGAAATTTTGAATACACCAGATTTAATTTTATAGTCACTAATCTGATTGTATCTTTTGGCATTCTTCTGTTACTTTTACATTTTTTGGTCCATAACAGTGGGAAGCTTGTGAAAGCTTCCTGCAAGCTGAACAAAAAGAAGGCTATCATAACAGATTTAAGCAAATTATGAGTTTATATGCCAGCACGAGCTTTGCTAAAAGCTAAATCCATTTGAGCCTTTAGGTATTTATTTCCAGTTTCCATAGCGCAAGCGGATGAAAGTACATGACTCCCTCTGGACGGGACGGCAGTCCATCGCAGATTAACTCCCCGCCAGTTCTGGTACTCATTTTACAGCTGAGTGGACTGAAGCAAGTAGAGTATAGTGTCTTGCTCAAGGACACAATGCAGTGCTCATGACGGGAATTGCACCTGGTACCTTTCGAATATGAGCAAGACTTTTAACCACTGAACCACTGCACCTCTAGAACTCTTATTCGATTTAGGGTGGTTTCTTTTAGTTAATGGGAACATTACATTTTATAAAAGGGCAACGTGCCATATCAAGGTCTAAATTTAGGTATAAGTTGAAGGGAAGTTTGACATTCTTGTTACAATTATTTAAAAGAATGTTCTACTAAGAATCTATGTCAAATTATTAGTCACAATTTATTTTTTTGTTCAATCTAAAGAAAGTTAAAGAAGAGCAAAGCATTTGTTGATTTTTATCAAACTCATTCTGGTCGTGGATTCTTTGCAATGTCCAAATGCAAATGGTTGCTCAGCTTAGTAATTTAGCTAGGGTGTGTGTATTTTGCTTTCCAGGAGCATACTTGTTTGAATGAGTAGTGGAGACTCCTTTGGCAAGAGGATAGCCAAGCCTTGTCCAAGGGGTAACTTTACTTGTTCCTTTTCCCTTTTCAGTATAAGGTCTGCTTTGTCAAACCAAGGACGGTTCAATTTGTGCGTTTATGGCTTATTGGCACATCATGGTCAATTTTCACAAAATGTTTTCATAACTAAAAGTTTTCGTGTTGCTGTTATCATTACAGGCAGTGGCTGATGAAAAAGAACTCTGCAATGGGGCACCATCTCGGAACATCTACCTGAACCGCTGTATCAACACTCTGAAAAGGTTGCGGACAGAAAATGATCCCTCATATTCTGCAGGTTCCAAGGACAGAAGAGGTTCCATTTCACATCAGGCGGTGCTTGGAGGAAAAGCAGCCATGAAAACATCCTTCACTATTCATCGTTCAGCGGGCTCTTCCATTACATCTCCTCTGCAGTTTGTAGGTTAGTTACTTCCTGCACTCTAAAGGCTGTTACACACTGAATATGTGATCGATTATTTAGAAAATCAGTCTTGAAATAATTATTTTAAAATGTTTTTGTTCACACACGATTAACTTTGCGATTCACAGGCTTTCTGGTGATACTCAAAAGTTTGCAAAAATGCCATTTTCTTCCAGTCGTTTAAGAATTTCACTTTTAATAGTGGAACAAGATCTTTTGTTGCAGTGCAAATTTTGCTTTCAAGGACATAAAATCATTTAGCATCTGAAACGCCGTATATTGATGCCTTATTTTTTAAAAGTAAGTGGTCAAATGTATGTTTTCTTTCATATTATTCAAATTTGTTTAAAAAATTGCTTGCCATGCCTCGTTCGGTGTGAAACAGTGGTAAGAAGGTATTTTGAATCAACTCTTTAATGTTAGGGTACAACAAATATCAGCTATATTAGATCCATTCCTGCCACCCACCCCTCTTATTAAATTTCAACCTACTTCCATACCATGCACCATTTGTTCCTGAATCTGGATGAGACCCTGTACATTGCAGAAATCACAACTGGTGACGATGACAACTGATAGGGCGGATGTATTTTCAATGCACATATTTGTTCAAAACTTTGAGATGGAGTTAAAACCATGCCTGATGAATGATGCTCGTTAATGCTTTTCATGGGTGCCTACAGCCACATACAGTATTACATTGCATGCAAACAAGCTGTGTACAATGTATTATGGAAGTATCTTACGCTTGGACTATTTTGAAGGAAATATGCAATATTGAAAGTTGATCTTCTGAATATTATATCATTATTTTAAATCAATTTAATCATGTCACCTGGATTATACAAAATATGATGGATTGGTCAGGCTGAATAACCATCTTGTTAACCTGTGAGTCTCCTTTCTGCAGGCACTGCTCTGTTTGAGAGGATAAAGCAATACATTCTCACAGCAGAGCAATTAGTGGACCATGGATTCCCTCGACCCTCAGACACTCCGGGATTAGCAATTTTGAAGAGAGTGGAGAAAATGAAATACCTTGATCGTAAGTCTTAACATGAGGTGGAGGGGTAGTGGTGTGTAAGGCATGTTATCAGTGTAGAGAGACTTGTATCGTTTTGCAATGCATTGATGAAATTTAAAGCCTGTTTGTCAAAGAATATGCACCCTTGCCCTAATAAGTGCCCACCCATTTTTTTTTTTACTAATAGTGAAAACATATCCCAACATCAATTAATAATGAATGTCATTTGTATGTATTTTATATTCCATTTAATTTTGTACACTAGTTTGAATCTCTGTTAAAACGGGGAGAAGAACATAAGTAGCAATTGCTTGTGCTCTGTCCATTTATTAAGGCATATGTTTAAAGCACGTTCAGCCCATGAATCTTTATTTTTGACATTGTTTTTTCAAGTGTTACATTCTTGGCTTATTTTGGGTGTGATGCATCACAATGTTTTTGTGGTGGTTATTGTGCTGTTAGTATCTAACCAGTTTATGCACATGTATATGTACATTGCAGTTCGAATAGCGCACTGCACTCTTATTAGATATGTACATTGCAGTTCGAATAGCACACTGCACACTTATCAGGAAGGAAGTTCGGGCCTTAAGAATGGTACAATTCTATTTTTGTAAAAGCTCTGGGCATTGATTACATTGATTATGGTATTAGTAATTTCAACATGTGAATAGCTCTCCACAATAGTTTGAAGAGTGCAGTTAACTTTGGGTAAAAGTTTATAAGCTTGTACATACTCTTAAATCTGTTTTAGCCAAGTGGTTAATGACCACGATGGGTAACAAAGCTTTCTTATATAAAGATCTGGGCATGTCTTCAGCGCCGTATAGATATTGCATTGAATAAAAAGTCTTGGAACTCAGAAACTTAATAAATATTGTTTTTAATTTTGTTACAATGCTCCGTACAAATTTTGATGCTTTTTCCACAAAAGCAGTAAATATCTTGGTGCTATGTAATCATTACTTGAAACCTATAACCACAAAGTGCCCTTCTGAGATACATTTGAAAGGTACTTAATTATGTGACTGATGAGTTAATTGCATCTAATTTTAATCTTCGCCTCAAATCTTGTTTCTTTCCAGCCAATCAGCTGGTCTGTTGCCGATGTGGAAGGACGTTCCTGAGAACGCCAGAAGGTCAATACATAACAAGAGAAACCTGTACATTTCATTGGGGAAAGCTCTGGACGAAAAAAAGTGTGTAACATCCTTTTTATTGAAATTTGTCTTCTGCAAACAATCACTGCATACTCCTTTTGATTCGAAAGAAAAAATTATATCATTGCTAACATAATGTAATAACGCTCGGGATTGGGTGGGAATTATACGTGACGAACCAATGACCAAACGCGAAGAAATCCAGTGACAAGGAATAACTAAATATAAGCAAGAGAGATGCCAAAATATATTAAGAAGAGGTATAATCAATTTGTGGTAAATCTTTTTACAATATTTACAAAAATTTGTTTTAGAAAATGTAAGCCTACATGTTTACATAGAAACACATCTGAATCGAACAGAAGCTAGTGATCAACTGACGGACTGACCAAAACCTAGTGGTCTTCATGGATGACGCATGTGATACAACAGAGTGGGAAAGTACTGGTCATTTCTGTTGCGTGCTCCAGATACAGGTAGAAACCACATAAAACCATGAGATAAACATGTGACATACTGTACATGAAACAGGGATACTACAGCATCACAATGATATAATGTACGTGAGGAGGCTTTAATTATGCGTGATTATTTTTCCCCCATTTGGTCCCTGGATTTTTAAAGTGTGGTTCTTTTATGCAAGAGGATTTCTCATTTATTATGTCAAATGCAATGGGTTGTTGATATATATAATCCTAGAGAATAGTTAAAGGTATATTCTTATGATGAAAATGTATATTCCCTATGAAACATTAACGAAACATAATGAGGAAAAAGGCTATTTTGATGTCATTTTCTCTTAGAAGGCATCAGATTTCAAAGATTTGACAAAAGTGACTATAGTTACTAAAAGGTATAGTAAGCCTGACTTAATAGTGTGATGTCCTATAAACAATTCCATTTTATTTTGTATGTTTTTTTTGGGTAATTAATTAGCTCTTTCTAAATGATTGGAAATATATTTTCCAGCTGTTTGTTTACAATTCTCTCTGAGCTTTAAACTTGAATAACTCTTCATAGGAATAAGATAACAATCTGGGTTTTCCCTGTTTTTCTCTATTGTCCTGTACCATGTGATATGTACATACTTGACTATAAGAATATTGCTCTAAAGGTTTGATTCAAATGCTGCATTTAGGAAATTTACTTTTGTTATACCATGCTTTGTACAGTTATAAACAGTTAGTATGATAAATTACAGGTGATGGGTTGCACGATGCAGACAGTTAGTCAATCGAGTTGGGCAATAAGTCATTCCGTGCAGGTAATGTAATGTGATGGCTTGTACTATGTAGACAGTGAGAGAGTCTGGGAAGGTAATAAGTCACATTGTAGGCTAAGAAGTACTATTTAGACACAATCTGTGAAGACCTCTATGACATTACATGACCTTCACTATCAATGTACTGATAAATATCAGCAATCAATCAAATCATTTAAGAGATTGTTTCATATCTGAATTGGCAATTTTTAGAGAACCAAATTAAATAATGTCAAATGGCAGAAATGTATGTGCCCATAATGGACCAATCGTATATTGGGGGAATCTTATCATCTAATCAAATACTGGGGTAATATCATCTAATCAAATACTGGGGTAATCTTATCATCTAATCAAATACTGGGGGAATCTTATCATCTAATCAAATACTGGGGGAATCTTATCATCTTATCAAATACTGGGGTAATCTTATCATCTAATCAAATACTGGGGGAATCTTATCATCTAATCAAATACTGGGGGAATCTTATCATCTAATCAAATACTGGGAGAATCTTATCATCCAATCAAATACTGGGGGAATCTTATCATCTAATCAAATACTGGGGTAATCTTATCATCCAATCAAATACTGGGGGAATTTTATCATCTAATCAAATACTGGGGTAATCTTATCATCCAATCAAATACTGGGGTAATCTTATCATCTAATCAAATACTGGGGGAATCTTATCATCTAATCAAATACTGGGAGAATCTTATCATCCAATCAAATACTGGGGGAATCTTATCATCTAATCAAATACTGGGGGAATCTTATCATCTAATCAAATACTGGGAGAATCTTATCATCCAATCAAATACTGGGGGAATCTTATCATCTAATCAAATACTGGGGTAATCTTATCATCCAATCAAATACTGGGGTAATCTTATCATCCAATTAAAAACTGGGGGAATCTTATCATCTAATCAAATACTGGGGGAATCTTATCATCTAATCAAATACTGGGGGAATCTTATCATCTAATCAAATACTGGGGGAATCTTATCATCTAATCAAATACTGGGGGAATCTTATCATCTAATCAAATACGGGGGGAATCTTATCAACCAATCAAATACTGGGGGAATCTTATCATCTAATCAAATACTGGTGGAATCTTATCATCTAATCAAATACTGGGGGAATCTTATCATCTAATCAAATACTGGGGGAATCTTATCATCTAATCAAATACTGGGGTAATCTTATCATCCAATCAAATACTGGGGTAATCTTATCATCTAATCAAATACTGGGGGAATCTTATCATCTAATCAAATACTGGGAGAATCTTATCATCCAATCAAATACTGGGGGAATCTTATCATCTAATCAAATACTGGGGGAATCTTATCATCTAATCAAATACTGGGAGAATCTTATCATCCAATCAAATACTGGGGGAATCTTATCATCTAATCAAATACTGGGGTAATCTTATCATCCAATCAAATACTGGGGTAATCTTATCCAATTAAATACTGGGGGAATCTTATCATCTAATCAAATACTGGGGGAATCTTATCATCTAATCAAATACTGGGGGAATCTTATCATCTAATCAAATACTGGGGGAATCTTATCATCTAATCAAATACTGGGGGAATCTTATCATCTAATCAAATACTGGGGGAATCTTATCATCTAATAAAATACTGGGGTAATCTTATCATCTAATCAAATACTGGGGGAATCTTATCATCTTATCAAATACTGGGGGAATCTTATCATCTAATCAAATACTGGGGGAATCTTATCATCTAATCAAATACTGGGGGAATCTTATCATCTTATCAAATACTGGGGGAATCTTATCATCCAATCAAATACTGGGGGAATCTTATCATCTAATCAAATACTGGGGGAATCTTATCATCTAATCAAATACTGGGGGAATCTTATCATCTAATCAAATACTGGGGGAATCTTATCATCTAATTAAATACTGGGGGAATCTTATCATCTAATCAAATACTGGGGGAATCTTATCATCTAATCAAATACTGGGGGAATCTTATCATCTAATCAAATACTGGGGGAAACTTATCATCTATTCAAATACTGGGGATATCTTATCATCCAATCAAATACTGGGGGAATCTTATCATCTAATCAAATACTGGAGGAATTTTATCATCTAGTCAAATACTGGTGGAATCTTATCATCTAATCAAATACTGGGGGAATCTTATCATCTAATCAAATACTGGGGGAATCTTATCATCTAATCAAATACTGGGGGAATCTTATCATCTAATCAAATACTGGGGGAATCTTATCATCTAATCAAATACTGGAGGAATTTTATCATCTAGTCAAATACTGGTGGAATCTTATCATCTAATCAAATACTGGGGGAATCTTATCATCTAATCAAATACTGGGGGAATCTTATCATCTAATCAAATACTGAGGGAATCTTATCATCTAATCAAATACTGGGGGAATCTTATCATCTAATCAAATACTGGGGGAATCTTATCATCTAATCAAATACTGGGGGAATCTTATCATCTAATCAAATACTGGTGGAATCTTATCATCTAATCAAATACTGGTGGAATCTTATCATCTAATCAAATACTGGGGGAATCTTATCATCTAATCAAATACTGGGGGAATCTTATCATCTAATCAAATACTGGGGGAATCTTATCATCTAATCAAATACTGGGGGAATCTTATCATCTAATCAAATACTGGGGGAATCTTATCATTTAATCAAATACTGGGGGAATCTTATCATCCAATCAAATACTGGGGGAATCTTATCATCCAATCAAATACTGGGGAAATCTTATCATCTAATCAAATACTGGGGGAATCTTATCATCTAATCAAATACTGGGGGATTCTTATCATCTAATCAAATACTGGGGGAATCTTATCATCTAATTAAATACTGGGGGAATCTTATCATCTAATCAAATACTGGGGGAATCTTATCATCTAATCAAATACTGGGGGAATCTTATCATCTAATCAAATACTGGGGGAAACTTATCATCTATTCAAATACTGGGGATATCTTATCATCCAATCAAATACTGGTGGAATCTTACCATCTAATCAAATACTGGTGGAAACTTATCATCTATTCAAATACTGGGGAAAACTTAGCATCTAATTAAATACTTAGGGATTCTTGGCCACCTGCATAATTCATGCAATGTATGGGGAATAAATGCATTTAAACGCTTATCATATATGCCTCATGCATAAAGGTAATGTGCGCCTGATTGGTTGGATAACAAAGGGAAAATGCTCCCAGCAATGAATTGGTTGAAGTGCTGAAGTAATCATGTTGGATAAAATTGGTTTGGAAAGGTATATAGGAGAACAGTCATGCCGTGTAGTATCACATTCTGTGTTGGTAATGGGTCACACTGTGGGAAATAAGTCAAACTTTATGTAAAATGAGTCGCATTACGAATGCAAAGAATCACATCTTCTAGTGAAGCAATAAGAACTTGTGAGGAAGCCTAGAAATCATTATGTAGATGGTATTATTTGATCCACTAGTTGAACATACAATTTCTTCCATATTTGTATCAGTTTCTGGCAGTCTTGATTCACGCTACTCCTGCTGCTCCGGTGACGTCAACTCCTCTGGCTGTGGTATGGCAAAGGTAAGCTTACTGTAACATACATGACCGTTGTTACCATGTCAAAGGTCATGGATTCAGAATTACCAGTCATTTGTTTCAGGGTCTCAAAAAGTATCTAGAAAAGTTTATTTTCACATTTGATAGTGTTTCTTGTAGAACAAAAAGAGCTATTTTTCATGTGCTGTGTTTTGCACCAAGTCAAAACTACCACGGGATGAGGATGGACCTTAATACATACTGTCCATAATTTAATAATTTTTACCTGTTATTCTCAAATGACAATATGTTTTAATCATTTCAATATCATCTATATCATCTGAAAAAGTGGTATAGAATTAATGAAAAACAGAATAGAATGTATGGTCTCAAATTGGAGGGTAGCAATAGCAAACAAATTATTGAAAAAGATTCATACCATCTTAAATCTTAGTTTACAAAGATAGCTGTCGGGCCACTATACATCAATAAATCTCTTCTCATATCATTTCAATTCTGAAAACATTAGTTTTTATGTGTGTGAAACTGTATCTGAATTCAAACTTCATGAAGTCCAAGCTGGAAAGGGCTATATTTTAAATACATCAGAGCCATTAGGTTATCACCAGTTTCCATGACGCAAGCGGATGAGAATATATGTCTTCCCCTGGAGAATGTCAGCCCATCGCTGGTCAACTCCCCAGCAGTGCTGGTACTCATTTCACAGCTGAGTGGGCTGGAGCAAATAGAGTAAAGTGTCTTGCTCAAGGACCAATGCAGCACTACCGACAGGAGTTAAACCTGTTACCTTTCGCATACGGCATAAATCCTTAACCACTGAGCCACTGCACCTCTGACAAGGGCTATGGACCCCAACAATTTGAATTTGTTTACAACAGTGCATCTTATTTCATCAACAGTGCATTCAATTCCATCAGGATAAGATTTTTTGTGTGGATTTATTTTGTTCATATTTAGCTACATGTGGTGGATGACAAAGCCATAGATGGAAAAGGGTTTGTGAAAACAATCGCCAAGTCGCCGACTAAGGACGGTCCTGGCATCTTTGCAGTAGATTGTGAAATGGTACGTAGATTTGTTTTCAATTTTGATTTCAGTTCACTACCATTTGCAGGGTGGGGGAGGGGGGGGGGTGGTCATTTAAAGACAAGTGTGGGTACAATAGGTGATAATCATAGTGGGAGGTGCCTTAGTGTTGGTGGATGTTTCTTCCAATATTTTTTGTTTTATTTCTGGTTGACTAGTGTTGAATGATCATTTTGAATTTATTCTTTAAACTAATTATGATTAAACACGTGCGAGCTTTCATTGTGAATGTATTTGTCTTACAGGTATAGGGACAGATACAAAAGCATTTAATTCTAAGCAGAGCTGTCTTTAAGTGGTCACAATTGCACTTGTAGGTTTTAAAGTTACGACAACTCAAAGTTTGTAAACAATTCAGCAAGTGAAAAATTGATATTGTATGAAAAGGAATACAGCTTTAATGTAATTTTTTATATATTTCTTTTCCAAATTTCAAATATCACAGGTTCTGAAATCATGTTCTACTTCTAAATCTGCATCAAGGTTTTAATAATATCCAAGTTCATGTTCACTGTAGCTAGTGTATACCATCCAAAATATTTGGAGGAAGAACCGTAATGCAAAAAGTTAACATGTGTGCAAGTTCTTTCCTTTTAGTATGCTATCATAGGGGCATTAATAATATGCCCAACGTGCATCAGATAGAGGCATCATATTACACTCACATGTGTTGGCAATGTAATTAGATGGTAGCTGTGCCAGTACAAGCAAATAATGATATCATATTAGGTTGCCCTTGCTCTGGTGAGGCGTGTGATGTGCAACCGTCGATTTTGGCCAAAATCGGCGGTTGCAGTGCATACTAAACAGAAAGCGGAGGTACACGTCATGAACATGAGCAATTTTCTTAATTTTGTCCCATTCTGAAGTCAAAATATTGCACAATTTATGCTAATTAAGTAGATGTAGATTGTATACAGTTTTCCACTTGTAACTTCAACCCAGAAGTATCTTATGTAACATGAGAAACATGACTTGCCTTAGCAACACTTGAGTTTTCCCGAGAAGAATCAAATCACCGAAATGGAAAGCATTATTCATACATATGTATGTGTAGTAGAAGGTTTCATGTTACTTTGATAGTAGTACAGTACTCTTCTTCTCTGCATAATATTCAGTGTTACACAACGATGGGCATCGAGTTGACCAGGGTGACAGTGTGTAGTGATAAACTAGAGAGGGTCTATGACTGTCTAGTGAAACCACAAAATGACGTCATTGATTACAATACAAGGTAGGTCTTCTTCTTTCATGAGTTTTTTTTTTTTATATCTTACTCATTAGTTTGTTCCAGGGTATTTCAACTTTTGTTCATCTAACTTTGTTTTCTGTATTGTGAATGATAGTATTTGTTGTACTTCTTAAAGTTTCAAACAGTCAGACCCAACCATATATATAACTAGGTCTGGTCATACTTTTCCTCTAAAGAGTCCTCCCTGGTCTAGTGGTTAATCCTTCAGTTTGGCAAGCTTGCATCTTGAGTTTGATTTCTGGTGGGTCTCCATGCCACCAGTGCACCACAACTGATTATTAAAGGCCGTGGACATTGACTTGATTGTGGATGTTATGTCTGTCCGTACGTCATACCTGTGTTCTCGTCTGGGTCGTATTAAGCGTTTTGTGATAGCATTGTTACTATCATAACCAAATACGCAGGCGACGACCCTGTCATTGTAATTGTGTCTTTATTGATTCGTCGAGGTTAAGTTTGTCTACCTACTGTGGTGTAGCGGTTATCATAAATGTCTACAGACCGCAAGGCCCTGGGTTGGGTAGACACGACAGTGCACCACAACTGGTTATCAAAGGCTGTGGACATTGACTTGTAGGGATGCGACCGTTTATCAGTTAACCGATAAACGATCATTACTATCGTTTACCATTTCAGTAATTAGTGTTTCTTTTAAACGAAAATTCGGCTTCAAAACTAATTCAAACCATTTCCCATATATCAACCACTACTTTGAGAATCAAATTGTTCAAAGAAAATCAATATTTTTTTCTCTTTACAGCATCAATAACTTTAATTTGTCGGTCGTGCGAACTCGAAAAGTCATCAGAATACGAGCACAATACATCGTGTGCTAGGCCTAATCATCGTTACAAACAATACACAGTGTGCTAGGCCTAATCATCATTACAAACAATACACAGTGTGCTAGGCCTAATCATTGTTACAAACAACGCTAAGCCCATTTGCCAAGGGCAACAATGTTATTCTGTCCACCACATACTCACTTAGTATATTGAAAATATCCTTAGAATGTCTTGTAATAATTCCTTAAATGCACCAAAATCAATATCTTGTCCACTTACGTGGCTTTATAGCAACGATAAGTGTGGATTATCTTTAAACTCTAGATGCGACCGATGTAGGCCATCTTACCATTCAGTGCTTAAACAAGGGAGCACTTGATCGACACTGCATCACACTCAACATTTATCTGGATTCAATTCAATTATAATTTCACTTGGTGAAGAAATTTTCTCTTTTAATGTTCCCATGTTTAGGTATTGAACAGAACATGTAATAGTTGCAACACCCTCTCCAAAATGGCCTTGGTAATCGCGTACTTAACACTGATTGAACAGCTTATTTATTTAACTCAAAATCTTGATTCTGGCAGTCATTTGTGAATGGTTGTAATATTTTATTGAATGTTTTTTGTTAGAAAGATGTCTTTGTTAGAGTAAATCACCAGATATCTTCAAAATGAAGCAGATTTGTGACACCACTCGTGCTAATTTTTACTTCTGTACTATACAGGCCTGTATAGTACTGCACTG
The DNA here is from genome assembly GCA_020152595.1 of Chiridota heheva. NCBI lineage: Eukaryota > Metazoa > Echinodermata > Holothuroidea > Apodida > Chiridotidae > Chiridota > Chiridota heheva. Next base: position 1,679,285 of record JAIGNY010002946.1, read on the forward strand.
TGGGTAGACTACACACAGTGTGTGCAACAAGATACAACAGAAACAATGGGCTTGATTCCATCTGACTTTTCGATGTGTTATCGGTTAACTGATAAATGATCGATAAAGGTGATCGTTTATCGTTTAATTAATTAAACGAAAATGCACATCATAACCGAATGCGCAGGTGACAACCCCATCATTGTAATTGTGTTCATTTGTCGTCATCGTTGACTTTTTCTCTTTGTTTTCTTTATTCTGAAACCACAATTAATCAGGATTAAATTTCCTATATCTATGGCCCCATTGTATTCATTCTCCTGTTGGTCCTGGGTTGTTGTAGAAGTTGTGTTGAGTATCAAATCAGCAATGAATGAAGTCGTTATTGTGTGGTTGAGTGATTATTTGAATCAGGGTAAGGGGTTTCTTTATTTGCTAAAGTAAGTTTGGATGTGATTTACTGGAATCAAATTTTAAGCAGAAGTAAAAGTCACGGCTCTCAAATAGATACATTATAGAGGTTTGTTCTACTTGTTTGTAGCGAAGTTACTTCCCTCAGTTTAAATTTTAGTTTTTCTGTTGTCAATTTTGAAATTTTTAAAGGAAAAATTTTTGCATAAGTTTGTTAATTCCTTTTTCCTTAATTTCAAATATGAAAGATATCTTGGGGTGATAGTCCCTGACTTAATACAAAAAGATAAAGATAATTACTGAATGAGAAAGGAGCTTGTCATGGCATATTCAAAATGAATATTATAGTTCCGAAAATATTTTGCATATGTTTGTTGATTCATTTTTCCTTAATTTCAAATATGAAAGATATCCTTTTATCTTGGAGTGATAGTCCCTGACTCAATAAAAAACATAAAGATAACTTTGAAGTTATCACTACTGAATGAGAAAGGAGCTTGCCATGGCATATTCAGAATGAATTCTATAGCTATTTATAATAAGCTTGGTCTACAGTTGGTGCATGGCTTGTGTGGGCATGGTTACATGAGCGAGTGGTTGCCCTGTTCATGGTTTGTGTGGGCATGGTTACATGAGCAAGTGGTTGCCCTGTTCATGGTTTGTGTGGGCATGGTTACATGAGCGAGTGGTTGCCCTGTTCAAAGGAAAATCTTTTTGAAAAACTGGCTGTAAGGTTGGTTTGTTCACTTATTTTGTCACCTATTTTGATCCCCACTATAAATTTTGAACCTGGTTGTGTTGAGTAAACAAGCACAAACTACAAAAAATATGATGACACGTCTCCTGTTTCTGTTCACCTGTGGGTGGGCAGGGACCGGAAGTAAAAGTAGTGATGATAAAAGATCATTTCAGTGGTCACTTATGTATGATAGATCACTTAAGTACGATAGATGACAAATAGACAGACTAACTGTGAAGATACTATAAGCTTTAAAAAAAAAAAACTTTCATTATTTTTGGTTCCGATGCGATATCATCAGGAACCTATGTGGTCATGATGGCGTGTGTATGTATGTGTGAACCTGTTTAGACCCAGCAACCGATGACATTCGTATGTTTACACACCTTCAAAGCGATGACACACACACAACTCGGTTGTTTTTAGTTCTAAAAATTGGCTGTTTTCAAAACTATTATGACTAAAACACTACTCTAGTTCAGTATTTTCGCATTTCGGTACATGTCACCTCTTAGATATGATAAGTTAAAAATACATGTGTAACCTAATTTCCTAATACCACCATCCCATGTGTGTGTTGTACATTGATTGGTCACCAGTTATACAGGATTATGCCCACGTCATCAGTTGTAGGGTCTACACATGTATTGGTGATTGGTCAGCAGTTATATAGGATTTATGGATATGTCATCAGTTGTATAGGGTCTAAATGCATATGGGTGGGTTTGAAAGTGTGTCACACAATATACCGTACATCACAAAATACCCCAATCTTTCGTGTTCTGGTAGGAATATTATCCCAAACTGGTCGCTTATACCATAAGTTTCAATGCGGCAAATGATTAGTTATATGCTACCTTGGTTGCCTTGTACGGGCTTTTAAAGTTAAAACAGAAAATCAAGCCATAGATGGTAACACAGTTTACGGGATTAAAAGGGGGGCTGTTAAGATGAAGAAAAGTTTAATAAAGATCACATACCTTCTTATAGATAGTTATGACCCCTGTTCACAGCTTTGAAGTTAGTATTTCACTGAGTATTATGAGTTTCGGTCGTCGGATGGATGGGCTTCTTTGTATATAATAGATGTACACTACATGTTATAGCTGATCGCACAAATATTACTGCACATTGTGAAGAGTCAGAAATATTGGTTTGTTGCCAGTTAATTGCCTTCGGCTAGAGATAGGGGATTTTGCGACTGAACCAGCTATAACTCGTTTGGTGGATGGGTGGAGGTGACGTAATAAGATAAGAACCACACCTGGCCGTGTGTAGCTCGAGTTCAGGTGATTGGTGTGTTGGTGAAAGTTGTAGGGGAGGAAATTAGGGGGGTAAGAAGGTTGTGAGCCTATGTTCTTTCTAATACTAGAGAGCGGGCAGGAATTGTCAAGTATGGGCAGAAAGAGGTTTGAAAACTGTAGCAATTGCGCCATGTCCAGAAAATGTAGGATGCAGGAATTGTTACTTAAAATTTCTTGTCAAAATAAGTTGCCTGGGCTTTGTGCATGAGAGACATATAGCCATGCACGGAATGAAGCCACACACTCCACTTGTATTAAAATAGTCTATGAGTGACATGTGAAGAAAAAACATGATCCCCAATATTCATGGTTATTCCGCGATATGTCTTTGGAAAGGTTTAGTGTGATTATGGCAAAATATTATTAATAAAAATTACGAAAAATGCTATCATGTCTCATGAAAATTGTTGGATAGAGAGAAAAAAATGTCTTTGAATTTCAAAAATTAACATGTCGCTGTTCTGGACTTAGTACAGATCATGTGATATTTGCACATTTTTTGAAATGTTCAAAGGATTCATGTTTTTAACCTAAATATTTGATAAGCCGGCTCCTACAATTGAATAAACTAGGGTCATTAAAACCAATAAAATGGTTAGAATTTTAATAATAAGATATCAAACTCTTTTTATCAAAATAATTTCTTTTTGATCAATTGTTCAAAAACACAATATATCATAACTCCTCTCACATGGACATGTCTCTCCTGATTTGAAACTCCTCCCACATGGATACATCTCTCCTGATTTGAATCTTCTCCCACATGGACACGTCTCTGCTGATTTAAAACTCCTCCCACATAGATAGTCTCTGCTGATTTGAAACTCCTCCCATGGCATGCACACTTCTCTGCTGATTTGAAACTCCTCCCACATGGACACGTCTTTGCTGATTTAAAACTCCTTCCACATGGACACGGCTCTGCTGATTTGAAACTCCTCCCACATGGACACGTATCTCCTGATTTAAAACTTCTCCCACATAGACAGGTCTCTGCTGATTTGAAACTCCTCCCACATGGACACGTCTCTGCTGATTTGAAACTCCTCCAACAAGGACACGTCTTTGCTGATTTGAAACTTCTCCCACATGGACACGTCTCTGCTGATTTGAAACTCCTCCAACAAGAACACGTCTCTACTGATTTGAAACTCCTTCAACAAGGAACAATTGCTGTGCAGGTGTATCTTGGAAAATATGTATTAGTATTTCAAGATAAAAGGACACCTTGATTTCAGAAACACACTCCCGAATCCCCTCCTGAAATGACTATACTAGGGTGATTAAAAGAATAAATGGTTGGAATTTTTAGGATAGAATAGCAAACTCTTGATCGAAACAATTGATTTCTGTTAAAGTGTTAAAAAACACAATATTATGTAACTCCACCCACATGGACATAGTCTGTGCTGATTTGAAACTCCTCCCACATGGTCACATCCTTTAGGCCAGTATATATTTTTCACGTCTCCCCTGATTTTAAGAGTAAGGTTCAAATGCAAAATTAATTGCTAACACAGCTTAATTAATCACAAATGGATGTATCACTGATGGTTTATAATATTAAGCTCAAACCTTAACTCGCCTTCAAAGCTCAGATTCAGAGTTAGCTTGGCCGTGAAAATGCACACATTGAGTAGGCCTCAGAGTAGTGATTTTGAACTCTACCCTCGTATCTATTTTGAATAAAAACTTTGTGGAATTTGATCGAGAAAAACCTGTCTAGTAAAGATATATTAAAAACCTATCAATATTCTTTGATTCTTTGAAACGCGTGTACGTGACAATAATTTGCAGAGAATATAGACCGCAAATATAAATATATAGCTTTGCATGTTATTTTATCAAATTGATCAAACTCTATGTTAATTTATCAAATTCATCAAGCTCTGCCTTAAGTAGAGGTGTGACTTATCAAAACAAATGAATATGCAATGCCATTTTTCAAATAAGGTTTTAAAAATTATGAACCTCATATTGCTTCTACTTTCAAGAGTCAAATATCTACCACAATTTGAAGTCACCTTCACTTAAAACCTAAAATATTACATCAACATATTTAACACTTTTATTATAACATAGGGCATACATTAGTAGATTTCTTTTGAGGTTGGTACCAGTGCAGTGTCTGCTGCCTGGCACAGCGTCTACTAATCTGTGTCCTCTTGAGTTAGTTGGCTGGGCACAGTGTCCGCTGAGCTTGCCCAGCGTCGGTTGAGCTTGCCCAGCGTCGGCTGAGTTGGCTCAACGTCCGTCATTGCTAATAAGTTCAGCCATTTTAATTTATTTTTGCTTTTCAAATTCTGTAAGTTTAAATTTGTATACTTTGCAAATGATATACTGAAATGAATATTTCTGTATAATCTGATAATTCAAGTTTTTGATGGTAACTAAAATGTTAAATTTGCTCTTCAAAGACTATTGAACTTTTTTTTTTATAATTACTTTCAAATTCCCCGGTGAAAGTCAAATTTGCACTGCAGAAAATGGAGAAAATAATGTCATCGTTCTGTTGCACCAATAATGATTAGAAGGGGGTTTGGACCAAACTGTTACGCGACATTCTTGTTAATAAATCAGAGTGTCTGTGTGTGTAAGTACAGTATGTATGGGTGAACCTATTTAGACCCAACAACCAATAACATTTGTATTTTACACACCTTTAAAGCGATAACACACACAACCGATGAAGTCCTCGGTTGTTTTTAATTCTAAAAATGGCTCTTATCAAAACTATTATGACTAAAATTGTAAACACGATATCTCAAGAACAATATACAGGTTTCATGTCATATGTGATACATATATAGCCCATAATCTGTAGATGTGCCATAATGTTTTTAATTGTGATGTCATGCATATTAATAAGTAGGCAGGGCTTAATGTAAAAATCTTGAAATGTTCATATTTTGACAACCACATGTCTGTTTTGTTTCATATTTGTTGTAATTATGATGTTAGCTGGTGTTTACATTTTCATAATGTAAAAATGTTGAATTTTAATAATATGCATAGTGGGCAGGGATTAATATGATTTTGCTGTGAAGAGCTTGTTAACATGATATTTCATGAACAGTAAACTGAATTCATGTCATATTTGGTACACAGATAGCCCATTATTAGTATGCATGGTAGGCATGGCTTAATGTGAAAGTACTAAATGATGTAAACACAATACTGTATCTCATGAACGGTACTGTACTGTATATCAGATTTATGCCATATGTCGCTCACAGATGAATCATGGTTTGTACATATGTTATAATGCTGTGGTAGAGATGTCATGAATAATGAGTGGGCGGGTTTACTGAACAATTCTTGAAATAGGATGAATGAACAACCATTTTTGCTTCATACTTGCTTTTATAATGTTTTAATTATGGTGCAAATGCTAATGTTGTCAAGATTTTTATTGATCTGCATGGTGGTTGTGGCTTATGAATACATATCATGGAACAAATATTTCATGATATGCACTGACATGACAATTAATACAATTTTGCAAATCAATCAGCTTATAGAAAAGCATTGAAACCACAAAACCTTGTGGTTCTGGTTAATAGAAAGTTTTTTTTTCTTTTAATTAAAAAGTAAATTTAAAAAACTATTGGTATCATTCTTTTTTCTTAATTTATGCATGTTTAAGCTTGACTTTTGGGTCCTCCTTTTTATGCATTTATTGTATTGTCTTGTCTTCTTTACAGATTTAGTGGTATCACAGAAGAAGATTTGGAGCCGGTGAAGACGCAACTCCAGGATGTGCAGGCGGTGTTACTGTCCATTTTCAGCGCTCAGTCCATCCTGATTGGACACAGCCTGGAGAGTGATCTTCTTGCTCTGAAGGTAAGTTAAAGCTCAGCGGTTAAACAAGCATAGTTCAGCTGTCAAACAAGATTAGGTCAGTGGTCAAACAAGCATAGTTTTGCGGTCAAACAAGATTAGTTCAGTGGTCAAACAAGATTAGTTCAGCGGTCAAACAAGATTAGTTCAGCGGTTAAACAAGCCTAGCTCAGTGATCAAACAAGCTTAGTTGCGCGGTCAAACAAGATTACTTCAGTGGTCAAACGAGCTTAGTTCTGCGGTCAAACAAGATTAGTTCAGTGGTCAAACAAGATTAGTTCAGCGGTCAAACAAGATTAGTTCAGCAGTCAAACAAGCCTAGCTCAGCGGTCAAACAAGCTTAGTTGCGCAGTCAAACAAGATTAGTTCAGTGGTCAAGCAAGATTAGTTTAGTGGTCAAGCAAGATTAGTTTAGTGGTGAACATGATTAGTGGTCAAACAAGATTAGTTCGGTGGTCAAGCAAGATTAGTTCGGTGGTCAAGCAAGAATAGTTCTGTGGTCAAGCAAGATTAGTTCAGTGGTCAAAGAAGCTTAGTTTAGCGGTGGAACAAGATAAGTTCAGAGGTGAAACAAGATAAGTTTAGTAGTCAAACGAGCTTAGTTCAGCGGTCAAACAAGATTAGTTCAGTGGTCAAACAAGATTAGTTGTGCGGTCAAACAAGCTTAGTTCAGTGGTCAAACAAGATTAGTTCAGTGGTCAAGCAAGATTAGTTCAGTGGTCCAACAAGATTAATTCAGTGGTCAAGTAAGATTACTTCAGTGGTCAAACAAGATTAGTTTAGTGGTCAAACAAGATTAGTGCGGTCAAACAAGCTTGGTTTAGTGGTCAAGCAAGATTAGTTTAGTGGTCAAGCAAGATTAGTTCAGTGGTGAATATGATTAGTGGTCAAACAAGTTTAGTTCGGTGGTCAAGCAAGATTAGTTCGGTGGTCAAGCAAGAATAGTTCTGTGGTCAAGCGAGATTAGTTTAGTGGTCAAACAAGCTTAGTTTAGCGGTGAAACAAGATAAGTTCAGAGGTGAAACAAGATAAGTTCAGTAGTCAAACAAGATTAGTTCAGCGGTCAAACAAGATTAGTTCAGTGGTCAAACAAGAATAGTTGTGCGGTCAAACAAGCTTAGTTCAGTGGTCAAACAAGATTAGTTCAGTGGTCAAGCAAGATTAATTTAGTGGTCCAACAAGATTAATTCAGTGGTCAAGAAGATTAGTTCTGTGGTCAAGCAAGATTAGTTCAGTGGTCAAACAAGATCAGTTCAGTTGTCAAGCAAGATCAGTGCAGTGGTCAAGCAAGATTACTTCTGTGGTCAAGCAAGATTAGTTAAGTGGTCAAGCAAGTTTAGTGCTGCGGTTATCAATCAGTATGAATCATTGTGAAATGCATGTGTATTGCACTATTACATGGTTTGGTATTTTTTGACGGTCGAGTGAGACTTGACAAGAAAATACCAATAAAACCATCATAATTAATTGGTGATAAATTGTTTCACAGGTTTTTGAATATAAAGACTTAATCATTCCAGAAAGTATGCAAATTTGTGATATCATGTGTGGAACACCTCCGCATATACCACTGCAAGTGTTTTATAATCAAGCAGTGCCAAGTTATGACATGGAGCGACATTCCTAATCATCCTAGCCCTGTGGTATTTTTTTGGCAATCCTAATAATCCTAGCTCTATGTTATTGGTTTGGCACTACTAATTCCAGCTCTTATATTATTGGTTTGACATTCCTAATAATCCAAAGTTTATGTTATTGAAATGACAATACTATTAATCCTAGCTCTATGTTATTGATTTGACAATCCTCCTAATCTTAGCTCTATGTTATTGATTTGGCAATATTACTAATCCTAGCTCTATGTTATTGATTTAACAATCCTCCTAATCTTAGCTCTATGTTATTGATTTGGCAATATTACTAATCCTAGCTCTATGTTATTGATTTGAAAATCCTCCTAATCTTAACTCTATGTTATTGATTTGGCAATATTACTAATCCTAGCTCTATGTTATTGATTTGACAATCCTCCTAATCCTAGCTCTATGTTATTGATTTGACATTCCTCCTATTCCTAGCTCTATGTTATTGATTTGACATTCGTTGTATTCCTAGCTGTATGTTATTTAGTTGACAATCCTACTAATCCCAGCTCTATGTTATTGATTTGACATTCCTCCTGTTTCAAGCTCTATGTTATTGATTTGACATTTGTTATTTTCCTAGCTGTATGTTATTTAGGTGACAATCCTAGCTCTATGTTATTGATTTGACAATCCTACTAATCCTAATCCTACAAATCTCTGTGGTAGTGACCAATACATTCTTATTCACTCCAACCTTCAAACCCCCACAGACCACACCCCCAATTGGAACCACGAGAAGGCCGACTGGCCCCTTTTTGAAACCCTCTGTGACTTGCACTTCTCCCCCCATCTCCTCGAGAGTGAGGATCCCATGTCAAACTTCAGTAACATCCTTATCAACATCGCTACCTGCTCTATTCCCAAAACCTCCAAACCTTCCCCCACCCTTCCCAGTCCATGGCTCACTGATGACTGCAAAACTGCCATCAAGAACAGGAAAAAGGCCCCTCAGGAACTTCAGAATTAACCCGACCACCCACAACCTCAATCTCTTTCGTATCAGCCGTGCCTAAGCCAGGCGCACTATTAAGGACAGTAAAACCAACTTCATCTCTTCTCTCACCACCAACACCCACACTAAGAAGATTTGGACAATGGTTAACAGCTTCCACGGCAGGGTGGGCAAGTCTCCCATCTCTCCTGGATTGGTAACCTTCTCACCTCGAAAAAGGACATCGTTAACCACCTCGCTGCCTCTTTCAGCAACATCTCGTCCTCGGCCAACTACCCCCAATGCTTTCAAAGCCAAAAAAGCTCGCCATGAAGCCTGGAGTATCACCTTTCCCTCCAACAACAATGAGAGCTACAACGCCCCTCTCACCCTTCTGAATTAAACCAAGCCATCCATGATGCTGGTTGCACCTCCAAGGGCCCAGATAACATCGCCTACCAGTTCCTGAAACACCTCCCCAACAAGGCCACCACTACCCTACTTACCATCCTCAACCACATTTGGTCCTCACACTCCTTTTCCCTTATCTAGAGGACAGCTATCATCAACCCCGCCCCCAAACCGGGGAAGGACAGTACCGACCCCTCGATCTACCACCCCATCGCCTTCACCTGCTGTCTCTGTAAAATTATGGAAAGGATCATTAACCAGAGAATAAACTGGTTCTTTGAGACCAACAGAATCCTCTACCCTCACCAAAGCGGCTTCTGGAAATGTCGCAATACCCTGGACCACTTAATTACGCTCAATTCCGCTATTCGGGAATCCTTTGCAAAAAAGGAACACCTTATTGCCATCTTTTTCAAGCACGAGAAAGCTTTTGACTCTACTTGGAAATAGGCATAATCTGCAAACTTTACACCATCGGCCTCAGAGGCCACCTCCCCATCTTTATTCAATACTTTCTCTCACCCAGGCAGTTCCAAGTTCGTATTGGCCACACGCTTTCCAACCCCTACCCCCAAGGCAGCATCTTCTCCCCCACTCTCTTCAACCTGCGCATTAACAACATCGTGGACAACCTTGGCCCCAACATCAAACGTGCACTCTACGTGGACGACTTCACCATCTTCTACTCCTCCCTTAACTTTCCTCTTGTCGAAAATAGGCTCCAACTCAGCCTCAACCGGCTGCAAGACTGGTGCAACAATAACTGTTTTAATTTCTCCAAAGACAAGACAGTCTGCATGCACTTCTGTCATTTCAACAACCTCCATCCCAACCCGAACCTCGTGCTCAATGGCAATCGCATTCCTAAAGTTGACCACACTAAGTTCCTGGGTTTTACTCTAGTCCCCAAGCTCTCCTACAAGCAACACATCACCAGCCTGAAACAGAAATACCACAGCTCCCTCAACCTCCGCCTCCTCTCCAACATCACTTGAGGTGCGAACCGCCATGCTCTCCTCAAAATCTTCAGGCTCACCATTTGTGCCAAGCTTGACTACGGCGATATTGTCTACTGTGTTGCTCTCAATTCTTACCTCAACCACATCAAAACCATACAAATTGAAGCCCTCAGGCTTTGTGTGGGTGCCTACAGGACCTCCCCAATCACCAGCCTTCATGTTCAAGCCCGCAAACCCCCCTTTCTGCTATGGTGTAGAATGCTTAGCCTCTCCTATGCTTTTAAAGTCCTCACCAACACCCACAACCCCGTTTACAACCTCATTAGGTACCCCAATTTCTTCACCCTCTTTGATAGGACTAAAACGCTATCCCCTCCCTTCAGCTTTTGCATCAATCAGACCTCCATCTCAGCATTCCCTTCCACACTTGGCCCCTTTTCTGCCTGGGCTACCCCCCTTACTTCTATCCACCTGGGCCTCTCCACTTATCACAAAACCCAAATCCACCCTAACCTCTGCATCAACCTCCACAACCAAATCAAAGCAACTGTCAAACTACACCTCCATCTATACTGATGGCTCCAAGGAAGGTAACAAGACAACTGCTGCTGCCCCCATTCAAGACCCTCAGTAGCAACTTCCCGACTACTCATCCATCTTCTCGGCCGAGGCCAAGGCCATCCTCCTCACCCTCAACTTGATTGAGTACTCCACGCTCAGCCACTTTGCCATCTTCTCTGACTCTAAGGCTGTCCTTCCTTCTTTACTCAATCTTAAATGGGATAACCCCACATCCCACATCCTCCGTAAACTCCTTTTGCCCACCCTCTGCAGGAAAAGTATTCTTTTCTTTTGGATACCCAGCCATGTTGGCATTCCTGGCAATGACAGGGCTGATGCAGTCGCTAAGCTTGCCCTCAACCTCCCCCCCACGCCATTTCCCAAAACCCTTTTTGACATCAAACTACTTCTTGCTTCCCTTGTTCGTGACTGCTGGCAAACCTCATGAGACTCCCAAATTGATAACAAACTCCACGTCATCCAGACCACCATTCCGATCAAACCCATCATCCATAACCTCTCCCATGTCGACAACATTCAAATTACTCATCTTAGAATAGGTCACACCAACCTCACTCACTCCCACCTCCTAATTGGCTCCCTCCAACCCCTCTGCAAAAATTGCCAGTGCACCCTCACAGTCCATCACGTTCTCCTTGCTTACCCCCTGATTTTCATGGCCAAAGGGTATAAAATTGGTACAGAAAATCCGAAAAGTTAAATAACATATTTGGAACAGAAATTTTTTCAAGTGACAGTTTTTGAATAAATCACTTTCATCATTCCTAATTCAGTCAATGGGGAAGTCTGCGACATTGGTGATCTTCAGAAATACATGTTAGCTTCACCAGTCGACTGAGCTCATCATTCTCTATTTATATTTCTATGATTTAATCTCATCTTGTGAGATGAATATATTATGCCAAGTATCATTGGGCCTATGGTAGAACACATCTCAGATAGCTAGAGATAAAAAAAAAATTATTCTCCTGATATTTGTTTCTTCTGTATATTAACTTTGTCATTCTTCCACAGTTGATACACAGCACAGTGGTAGATACTTCCATTGTCTTTCCACATCGAAGGGGGTTGCCCTATAAGAGGGCCCTTCGCACCCTCATGGGGGAGCACCTGCAAAAGATTATTCAAGATGATGGTATGTTAATCATAATTGATTTTTATGGCGCTTTTTGTTTTTCCAGAGCCTCAAAGTGCTCTACCTTCTTGTGCCATCATCTCCAAACTGAAAACTTTCCCTAAGGACTAAACTCAGTCGTGCAACCATCAGTCTTTAAACAGATCAGCTTCTAATACTTGAGTAGCTTAAAACATGTAAAGCTTTAATAGTTCTTTATCGTATATATGAAGGTGAATCCCTTCTAATAGACTTTTTCAGTGAAATAATTTATACAAAGCATATTTAAGGTAACAAAATGTTGTCATGAAAGGTAATTTTGAGTGTATACTTTAAAGCTTAATTAGGTAAATCTGTGTGGTTAAGCAGACATGGAAAAAAGCCACGCTTTTAGGGTTATATTCATGGGAAAAAGTGGAATTTGTGGGAAGAAATATTTTTAATAACAAAATATATAGATATATATATTTGCTTTGTATTGTACCTTTTGGTCCGCCATTACCTGATAGTGTATTAAGGCCCTCAACTATTTCAATGTATTAAATTATAATTGTAAATTGTATTTCTTGGATTTTTTTTAATCTTGTGGGAATTTCCTTCATGTTCGGGAAATTTGCTTTATATGGGGGAAATTTTCTTCAAATTTCTTCAATTTTCCTTCATTTTTGTAAAATTTGCAATTTTCGTGAAATTTGCATTAATTCTTGTAAAATTTCCTTCATTTTTAAGAAATTAACTTTAAATTTGGGGGTAGTTTCTTCATTTTTGAAAAATTTTGTTCAATTATTTGTAAGTTTCTTTCAATTTTTGGGGAATTCCATCACTTTCAGGAAATTTCCTTCATTTTGAAGAAATTTCTTTAATTTTCCTTCCTTTTCCGATAAATTTGTACGATCATTTTTGGGAAATTTTCTGTTTATTTTCATGAAATTTTCTTCAATTGTCGCAAAATTTTCTTAAATATTCGGGAAGTTTTATTGATTTTCAGGAAATTTTCTTCAAATGTTAGATTTTTTATCTTGAAATTTTCTAGTAACTTTAGGACCCCCTCCCCCCTTTTGTACAAATAGTTTTTGGACATAAGAGACCCCCTCCCCCTCACTCCAGATTCGTTGAAAAAGGATTTAACTGTTGTAATTATATAAGGCCTAAAGTTAATATTCATCTGCTCCAGGTATGTAATTACCGGGGTGTGTGGGTGTCACCCCCCCTCCAACATCCATAATTTAGTTTGTCGATAATTTTCCTAGTCTGCAATCATCGACTTTGAAGTAAAACGAAAGTGTACTTTCTGGGTAAAGAATAATATTATTAATGCGACAAACGACTGTATGATAAACATAAAACATACGTGTCGCTAAAATATCAAAATTTAATTTAAAAAAAGGAGAGAATAATGAGGATTTTGCTTCTAAAAATATCATTTTTACAATAACACAATAATGCAACACTATATAGAAGAATGCCAACAAGCAAATTGACCACATGCATGCTATGTGACAACAGTTATAATATGAGCAACGGATCTATTCATATCGCCAAATAGGTTATACTGCATGTATGGTCGGGCGTGAGATCTTTTTTTAGGGGGGAAGGGGGAGGGGTAACTACCAATTTCGTACTTACTACTTAAACCAGGCTCTACCAAAATGTGCAACAACATCTTTTGGCAAAATTTCTTATGATTAGGTTGGGGGGGGGAAAAATCTTAGATTTGTTTTTGATGGAGGGGCGTAACTATATAGACTATATAAGTACCAACACGGTATTGTGAAGCAACATTGTTTGTTTAAGGGCCCCTGGTGCCGTCTAGGGTTGAAACCTATGTAGGAGTCCAGGAGGCGAAGCGGAAGGTTTGGAAATAAGCATAAGACCTCATCTGACAAGTCTGATAACTGGATAATAGGGTTATCATTTCTAAACAGGCAGAGTAGAAATTAGTCCTGAAAATTTAGGGAAAATTGTGCAGGGGTTCAGGGTGAAGTCCTGATTTAAATATTACTTGTTTTTTCTTAAATCAACACAAAAATCCACAAAAATTATAATGCTAAAATCTACTCAGATAAGCATTTGGGTTACAATTTCTGAACACTGTCAGACCGAGGAAAAATTTCCCCTGGAAATTGAGAAAACTCAGCCTAAATTGTTGCGTTCATGGCAACACAAAAATCCAAAATGTAATTGACGAAAAAAAGATTTTAAATTCTATAATGCCCAAATCTACTCTGATAAGTATTTTGTCTACCATTTTTGAACACTGTCAGACAGAGAACAAATTTCCCCTGGAAATTAAGAAAATTCAGCCAAAATAGATGGCTTCATGGCTAAAAATCAACACAAAAATCCAAGATGTAATTGATGAAAAGAAGAAAATAATGAACCTATGCCTATGCTCACGTTCCCCACCAGGTGTGAACAGAAGGCAATTAGTCTGATGGTCTGCAAACTGGCCTGATGGGTCGCAAATTGGTTTGGTAAACTGCTTGGTTGAATGAGCCACTTAGTCTGATGGGCCACTTGGTCTGGTGGGCCTCTTAATCTGGTGGGCCACTTAATCTGGTGGGCCACTTGGTTAAGAGTAAAATAAAACTTTATGACAAATCTTTTTTTTGAATTTCTATTGTAATTATTAAGTGAAATTTCATTGCAACATCATTCAAAATTTTAAAATCAACTTAACGATGAAAATACCGTAGGGCTAAATTCTATAAAAAATCATTTGTATACTGCACATTTTGTTGCTTTTTAAATTTTCAGCCAAGATCCAATTATGCACATTTTTGACGTAGGCCCATTAGATATCTTGTTTCCTTTTCTTTTCACTGTATATCACCATCCTAAGGCTCAATTGTGAAAGAGTTATTATATATTTACCATCAATCAATATTTGGCCAGCTTGAAAAAGGACTTCCAACTATTTCCACTGGCTAAAATTAGGAAAGAATTCATACAAATTTTGAGCTAAATTCCCTTAAGGAATAGTTCACTGGTTTGAGCAAGTCCAACTTATAAGAAAAGGGACTTCAAAAGAAACAAAATGGGAAAGCCTGAAAGCTTTAAAAGATCTTAACTCCATTAAGGAGATTTTTATGTATCATATGTGTAGAAACGACTGAATTGCGGCTAGTTGTGAAGTTAACAATTGTTAAGAATATGAGGATTAGTGCGTTAACCTTCCATAGTAGACCTACTACAACAGTCATTTCTACACAGATGAGACAGATCTTTGAACTTGAATATAATACAACTTTTCTTATTTGCTCATTTTGCATCTGACGCCCACAATGCTTTTGTGGTGGTTGTTGTGGGGCTAGCATAGAACCAGTCAATGCATTTCGAATAGCACACTGTACCCTACTTGGGGTAAGGGTCTTATTAGGAAAAAACTAGTAAAAAGTGGTACAGTTTTATTTTCACAAGCATCCGGGCGCTTATTGTGTCGAATACGGTGGTAATTGGGGTGGATGAATTGAAACCTTGACAGATGGCGCTTGTAAATCTTAATGTAATATAATGCCGATCAACAATGTTAAACACAGACTGAGCACGTTGATGAAGGTTCCATGACAAACACAGCAAGTACATGCATTGTCTGTTGCCATATCATCACCCATACAAGAATAAGGATAAGTCATAGGCATACTGTACAAGTACGATCAATTCAATATTTTTGCTAGCACCTATTCAGGAGCCAAATTTTCCACTGTTCTGCTGTACCGAGAACAGTGTATTTTTATGCAGAAATTGTGCATTTTCAAACTTCGCTGTTCCCGTGAAACAGTAATCTTTCACTATTTTTCAATGATAAGAAAACCCTTTTCCCACCTTGCCTGCAATTGTCAGCACAATTAATCATGAATACACATATGCAATGCTGCTTGCCCGTATATGACTGTATGCAACTGGATCCTACATCATGTAAATATTAATGACCGACATTCATACAGTACATATTTGCACATATTATTAACCAATAAAGTAGTTGTAAATTTGCACATTTTGAAGAATGGAATTTGTCCTGTAATCAGCAAAAAGTTGGAACAGTGTAATCTGATCTGGAACAGCATTATTTGAGAAAATACTGTCCCATGGAACAGTGCCAAAAAATTTAAATTTTGACTCCTGCTAACATATACACAACTTACTTTTCAAAGATGTCCGAGGATGACGGTAATGAAATCCTGCATTTTCTGCCCCCGTATTCTAGCAGCTGCACCTCAAATCAAGGAATGCATTCAACCCTCTTGAAATCCAGCAGCTGTAAAAAGACAAGAAAACACCTTATTCATAACATCTTATTCTTCTGAAAACAACTTTCCCTTAATTTAATGACCATAAGTTCACCTATATTACAGGGTTCCAAACTAGTTCTTATTGTGTTAAAAGCTCAATATTATATCCTCAGACCACCCATTCATCTACATACCTGTATACTCGTGGCTCTGCATATACCTTAAGATTTTCATCTTTTTACTAAAACCTTAATATGCAGTACTGGAACAAAAAACAACAGAAATGGGGTTCTGGTACTCATTTTTAAAAGAAATTAACAATAATATCTTCTATCAATGTGCTAGGGATTATATAATTAGAACCGAAGTAAGCTTTGCACGCCAGTGTGCTAGGGATTATATAATTAGAAGTTGAGTAAGCTTTGCACGCCAGTGTGCTAGGGATTATATAATTAGAAGTTGAGTAAGCTTTGCACGCCAGTGTGCTAGGGATTATATAATTAGAACTTTAGTAAGCTTTGCACGCCAGTGTGCTAGGGATTATATAATTAGAACTTTAGTAAGCTTTGCACGCCAGTGTGCTAGGGATTATATAATTAGAAGTTGAGTAAGCTTTGCACGCCAGTGTGCTAGGGATTATATAATTAGAACTTTAGTAAGCTTTGCACGCCAGTGTGCTAGGGATTATATAATTAGAAGTTGAGTAAGCTTTGCACGCCAGTGTGCTAGGGATTATATAATTAGAACTTTAGTAAGCTTTGCACGCCAGTGTGCTAGGGATTATATAATTAGAACCTAAGTAAGCTTTGCACGCCAGTGTGCTAGGGATTATATAATTAGAACTTTAGTAAGCTTTGCACGCCAGTGTGCTAGGGATTATATAATTAGAACTTTAGTAAGCTTTGCACGCCAGTGTGCTAGGGATTATATAATTAGAACTTTAGTAAGCTTTGCACGTCAGTGTGCTAGGGATTATATAATTAGAACTTTAGTAAGCTTTGCACGCCAGTGTGCTAGGGATTATATAATTAGAACTTTAGTAAGCTTTGCACGCCAGTGTACTAGGGATTATATAATTAGAACCTAAGTAAGCTTTGCACACCAGTGACAGACAGTATTCACAATTTATCATCCCAACCGACCTTTGACATCCTTAACTGACAAACTCACACTAGTTACTTTCTCTTCAAAATAGAAAGTAGGGAACCAAGCTGAATATCTTTCCGTCCCACCTCTGTGGAATGCATAACCCTTTAAAATCAGATTTAGTTCCTCCATTAACGTGTTCAAAAAACACCTGAAGACTTCTCTCTTTAAGAAACACTTCCAGCATGTATAGAAACTGTCTTGTGTTCATCTCTTTTAATTCCATGTTTCCACTGTATTGTTAGATGGTTTGTATATGAACTTTTATTTTGTTTTGTAAAGTGCAGAGAACCTTGGGATTCTGCGCTATTTTAGCATGTAGGAAGTAAGTATGAGATCCCACCCTCCTCTGATGGAAACCATACAAGGGTCTTTGAAATGATTATATCACCTTAAATAATAAATAAAAAATAGATTAAGTACTTCTATGACTAAACATACATTAAAGCATTAAGATTTAATCAGTTGTGAACAAGAGCATGGGCACATACATTCACCATAACTGCCAAGCACTCCAATTGTTTTATTTGTGCTAATTGTATGAACTATGCAGGCTGTTGTGTTTGTTTTTATTTCATTCTTAGAACTACTGTAATATACAGTCCAGGAGATGCACAACGTTAACATCCAGTAAAAATACATCGTGCAAACTAGGAAAACTTATTTTTAAATAGCCGCAATATTGTGAGAATACCCATGATGCATTACAAATGTTGTTGAAATTATTTGAAATGTCATTGTCGTGTGAGGGATTTCCTGCTCAAAAGGGGGTCCATGAACAACAGCTTTTGTTTTTTGCATATTGATCATCTGCATTGATAGTGGAAAATTTAAAAAACTTTTTTTTTTGTCCAACATGGAAATAATTGAAAACATTGACAGTCGGAAATTCCCATGATATTCAATATGACCAAACTGGCAATAAATGTACTACAAGCTAATTGTGGTTGTGTTGGAAAGTACCACTGTAGGTCTGAGGATATTGAAACTCGGAATCCATTGGGGTAAGGGGAACAGTCCCTTTCAGTGTTCACATTAGTGAGGGGATTAAGGAGATCCTGATCTCCCTTCATTTATTAGAATTCCTTAAATAATATATCAAGAAGAAAGGGAGGGGAGGGGGCGGGGGCATGCAAACTGCAGTATTGATACAATTAATAATTCCCCCTTAATTCCTAGTGCAAGCAGTGGTCTTTTTCCTATGTACCTGAATGAATACTCATGCTCACCATGCCTTGGGTCCAGCAACCTCAGATTTTCCTCCTTAATCTTCATCACAGAGAGGGTTGGGTTGCTCTATAACCACTCTATTCGGAAGGACGCAGTCTCCCTCATGCACCTACTTGCTCCTGTGGACCTTGCAATCCCTGCATCTGTTTCAAATATAACAACCATGATCTTGAACACTATCAAACAGCAAATTTTAAGGTTTAAGAATCATATATGGAAATAAAATGAAAATTGAATTGTAAAGAATGGCCCTTTTGTATGTTTTATTATTGAGTATTTGCAACTAAGGCAATACATGAACGATATTCTCACCTAGTAACAAGACAATAAAGATTGTAAGGGCTGTACTAACCCAGCCACATTACCATGTACATTACAGCCACATTACCATGTACATTACAGCCACATTACCTTGTACATTACAGCCACATTACCATGTACATTACAGCCACATTACCATGTACATTACAGCCACATTACCATGTACATTACAGCCACATTACCATGTACATTACAGCCACATTACCATGTACATTACAGCCACATTACCATGTACATTACAGCCACATTACCATGTACATTACAGCCACATTACCATGTACATTTTCTACAGGTTTTCAATTTTTCAAATAATTTTGCACAGGATGTGTAAACATGGCTTGACTGGGCCATACAAACTCTCCCATAACTAGAACTGTCAGAAGGATAGGATGCTCAACTATTAAAAACTAGTATTCAGTAATAAGGCCCCAGGAGGTGGGGGTGGGGAGGGCATTGTGAGGTATATATATATATATATATATATATATATATATATATATATATATATATATATATATATATATATATATATATATATATATATATATATATATATATGTGCCCTTGAGCAGGTGCCTTTTTTGTACCATTTTCGTAGTGCAGGTGTCTTTTTTTTTTCCTTTCAAATATTAACAAAATGTGTTTTTTATAGTATAAGAAATTGAGCTTTTACTGTCTTAATTTAGTACTGCTGGTCCATTTTTACAATATTTTTGTTGAATACTCATACTGCAGGTATCAAAATTGACTTCTTTCATACTGCAAGTATCAAAATTGTAAAATTTTGTACTGCAGTTACCAAAAATCTGTCATACTGCGGGTATGTTTTTCGATTGGTGGGCTGCAAACCCCTGCCACTTTTAGTATGAAGTGTCCCCCCCCCCCCCCTCCCATTCCCGGAATAGGGCTAGTAAAAGCATTTAATTTCAAATTACCTGAGATTTGAAAGATGCATTAACCTTTTCCTTTGTTTTACACTTTTACAACATTTTACTAAAAGCCCTAAATATCTTGTGGTTATTCGAATTATTTTAAGACAAACAAAGCCCAACTGAGAAGCTCAGGAAGTATAGCAGAACTCTTTAGCTTCCAGTTCTATTCATTACACCACAAAGAGGCCATGACTTGCCTATGTCAATGAAATATTAAAATATTACCAGACGTTGCAAATTATACAAATCCCATCGCCGTTAATAACATGCTTTTCAGTCTCTGTCACACCTGCCATCCCGCCCTCTGTTCCACATGCCATACCATGCTACTTCCCTTCCCACTGGAAATCATACATGAAACTCCAGATGCCATTCCACCACATGACTCATGTCATCACACCTGCAATCAAGATGACATCCCACCATATGACTTATATGTCATCACACATGCAATCAAGATGCCATTCCACCACATGACTCATATGTTATCTCACCTGCAATCAAGATGACATCCTACCATATGACTTGCTGCACTGTCCCACATCTCACACCTGTGAGCATATAAAGATGTATTTACTACAATAATATTACTTCTGTCTCCAATTTCCTTCAGAGTCTGGTCACGACAGTTTGGAGGATGCCAGAAGCTGCATGGAGCTGATGATTTGGAAAGCCAAGCAAGACGCCAAGCTGAAGAGAAGATAACAGCGGGGCAAGGGACGCTTGTAGGCTGTAGGTCTACGTTTAATATCATCCCTACAAAACTCTATCTCAGGCAACCATGGCCATTTTATTAACCAGTTGTGAAGTCCTGGTTGGAGACTCATTGTGGATCGAACCTGGAATGCTACATTGGGAAACTTAAACTTTCCTGCATTGAATAGAGATCTGTTGAAGTAGTTTGCTCTTGCATGAATTTACTGCATTGCACATGATGGAGCATGATGTCACAGGAAGAGACTAGACGTTGAGTCCTGCACTTGACGAAGGAAAGGGTAGTAAGCAAAATATCCTGATCTTCAGCAGTTATCTCTGAGAAAATTTGGAAGGTGTAATCTCCCAACTCTGCCCGTGCATTGAAAGCAATGGTGACATGTCTTTCTGACATTACAGACTATAAAGTATGCTAGGGGTTGGAGATATTGATTTTTGATTTCGATTTCTGCGAGAAAGAAACTCATCTTGATTTCTTGGCTGATGACCTTGTTTTTTCTTTGTTTTAACAAATTTTAACCTGTATTTGGACCAAAAATCATATCAAGAACTGCCACAGCAAACTGCAAGCCACCCCTCCCTGATTTAGGGAGAGTGGACCCTTTTTGTCCTGGAATGTGATTTCATGATTTAAATTCTTGCTTCCTACTTGGTAGTGGTACCATATTTTAACAAAAGTGCATTTTTCTTTGCATAACTATGTTATCTATAAAATAAACAGCATTTACCATGATTTTTTTTTTTTTGAGGGGGTTATTCTGTGTGTGCTTGTGTCTGTTTCCCTGTGTGTGTTTTACTAGATATTTTGAGAACAGAAACGTTCCAACAAGCCAGCTCTTCCAGGACAATACCGAGGACAATAGTACATATCTTTGGAAGGAAGTGAAATGAGAAATAAAGAGGGCAACCTCCCAGACTCATCTAAAGTTGTCCTCAAATTCAAATAACAATTTTAGGGTGAGAATGCGTGAAAATTTGTGTTTTTTTGTTTTCAGCACTTATTGAGGACACATGTTTTGTAGGAAAGATGTTCTCTGAGAAAAGATGTTCTCTGAGGAAACATGTTCTCTGAACATTTTCTCTGAGGAAACATGTTCTCTGAGAAAACATGTTCTCTGTAGAAACATGTTCTCTGAGGAAACATGTTCTCTGAGGAAACATGTTCTCTGAAGAAACATGTTCTCTGAGGAAACATGTTCTCTGAGGAAACATGTTCTGTGAGGAAACATGTTCTCTGAAGAAACATATTCTCTGAAGAAACATGTTCTCTGAAGAAACATGTTCTCTGAGGAAACATGTCCTGTGAGGAAACATGTTCTCAGAGGAAACATGTTCTCTGAAGAAACATGTTCTCTGAGGAAAAATGTTCTCAGAGGAAGCTTGTTCTCTAAGGAAACATGTTCTCTGAGGAAACATGTTCTCTGAGGAAACATTTTCTCAGAGGAAACATGTTCTCTAAGGAAACATGTTTTTTTGAGGAAACATGTTTTCTGAGGAAACATGTTCTCTGAGGAAACATGTTCTCAGAGGAAACATGTTCTCAGAGGAAACATGTTCTCAGAGGAAACATCTTCTCAGAGGAAACATGTTCTCAGAGGAAACATCTTCTCAGAGGAAAAATGTTCTCTGAGGAAACATTTTCTCTGAGGAAACATGTTCTCTAAGGAAACATGTTTTCAGAGGAAACATGTTCTCAGAGGAAACATGTTCTCAGAGGAAACATGTTCTCAGAGGAAACATGTTCTCAGAGGAAACATGTTCTTAGAGGAAACATCTTCTCAGAGGAAACATGTTCTCTGAGGAAACATGTTCTCTGAGAAAACATCTTCTCAGAGGAAACATCTTCTCAGAGGAAACATCTTCTCAGAGGAAACGTGTTCTCTGAGGAAACTCCCTGTTTCTTAGCATAAATCCAATGTAACAATGAAAACAGACAAAACTGAAACAGGATTAACAGTGTCCTCGGAAGGTATAGTTCCGATTTTGCTTATGTGTAGTATGTATAGGTGCACAGTATGTGTCATATGTGTGAATGTATTCAAGGGTTTTTTGATACATTGAGATGTATTTCTGAACGTTTACATTTTTTTGTATTAAATAGTCAAAGATCTATCGGCACCTACAAATATTTTGGGACATTTTCTGAGAATTTATTTTTCTAAAAGAACAATCTGTAAATTATGTAGATGGGATTGTTTTCATTTTTGTGTCAAAGCTGATCAAATTTTCTAGATGTTTGGTATATGCAAAGTTTGTGATGTTGGAAGAGGAAGATGATTCAAAATCTGCAGGTGTTTCTTTCCTTCATATCTGGCTTTGAAAATAAAAAAAAAATGTGTTTTTTACTTTTGATTGGGTGTGTTACAACAATCCAAAATTTCTTTTTCAGAGCTGTTCATCTTCAAAAAGTTTTGTGACAGGAATAAAGAACAATGGGATTACATAAGAAAAGAGTCTGCGCAATCATACATCACACATTTACTCATGAATACCAATCATACATCACACATTTACTCATGCATACCTGAAAATTCAGCAAACTGTCAAACTTTAAAGTGATTTTTAAGCAATTTTGATGGTTTGTGATATATTTTGAATAAGCTTTTAGGCGACAAACAAATTTGTTCTCTGAAAAATAACTGTCTCACAAATTGGATTCTTTCTCAAGTCCTGAAGATTATTCTCAACAATGCAGCCACCATGGTGCAGCCACCAACATTGTCAAATGCTTGAAGGTTAGTGGTCGCACATGTCTGTCTAAAAAGAAGACAAAAAATGAGAAGAAACTACTTTAATATCCTGTCCAATTTGGAGATTATAAGTTTGGTTTTGCTAAAAGGTCTCACCTCCTTTATTAATTAAGAGTTTTATACATTGGTTCAATCACATGGCTCCCCGGCCTCTTGTTTCACTAAATAAACCACAAAAATCAAAATGAATTGAATTGATATTTCAATAAAATACACAAAGATCACTTGAAAATGAGGGTGCACGATGTCATATCTAGCCTTTTATCAGTCATTTCTACAACAATCTCGAATAGCTTTAAGCTTGAATACTTTTTAGTGGAATAAAGTATTTCAATACTTTCTCCCGTATTGCATTTCAGTCATTTTATTGTTGTCTGTCACAAAAGGTAACCTGCGTGATGTCTGAACAAATCCTGATAGTCTTCCCAATGTGGTCATTTTATACAATCGGGACAATCAGAAATTGCTTGACTTCTTTTAGGAAAGTTGCTTCTAGGAGGGTTATTGTTTTTGGGGACTTCAATTTTCCAGACATTGATTGGAATCTTTGTACTAGTGGTCCACATGGTAAAGATTTTCTGAAAGTTGTATTCGACTGCTTTTTGGCCCAGCATGCGCTGTTTCCCACGTGTGGTAGTGATTGTCTTGATTTGATTTTCAGTAGTGAAGAAAGTATGGTTAGAAATGTGCTAAAGAGCAGTAAGGTAGGGTGTAGTGATTATGACTTCATTAGTTTTGATCTGTATTATTTCACAAAGGTTTCTCCAGTTAATAAACTGGTTTTAGATTTTAGGAATGCTGACTTTGCCACACTTCAGGATAATTTGTCATTCTATTGGACTACTTTGCTATGTGACTTAGATTCTTCTAAAGCATGGGATGTTTTCTGAACTAAAGTTTTGAAGGGTGTGAATAGCTTTGTCCCATTAAAGAAAGTATGTAGGTGTTATCGGCCAGTGTGGATGTCTCGGGAGGTTTTGCGGGCTGTTCAGAAAAAGAAGAAGTTGCGGCGTTGTTATAAAAACAGTGGGTGTCTTGCAGAGCTTGCTAGGTATAAGGATCATGAAAAGTTCACAAAGGCTTTGATAAGGATATTGAAGTGCTTTTTGAAAAACGTTTGTCCAAAGAGGTTAAGATTAATCCTAAGTCATTTCACTCTTTATGTTCGCTCAAAGCAAAAAAACCAAGGAGGTTGTTAGTCCCCTTCAGGGTAATGATAGTGTTACTATCAATAGTGGTAAGGATATGGCTGAGGTTTTGAATGACTACTTTGTATCTGTTTTTACTGAGGTGTCCCTTGCTGATGATGTGGAGTATTTTAGTGTGCACTCTCCAGTATGCATTAAGGATGTTGATTTTTCAGTTGATGTTGTGTCTAAGAAGTTGAAGGGTTCGATTTCAAATAAAGCATCCGGCCCAGATGGTATACATCCTGCTGTTTAACGTGAGTGTTCTGATGTTCTTTTAGTTCCCCTGAGTATTATCTTTTCAAAGTGCTCTGATGTTGGTGTTGTTCCTAGTGATTGAAGAATTGCAAATGTCACTCCTATTAAAAAAAAAAGTGTGATTACAGTTTGCCCTGTAACTATAGGCCAGTGGGTCTTACTAGTGTTGTGTGCAAGGTCATGGAGTCCATTGTTAAGAATGTTGTACTAGATCATTTACTGGTCAATAGTTTGTTGAATTTGTCCCGGCATGGGTTCTTACCTAAGAGGTCTTGTGTTTCTAATTTGTTGGAATTTCTTGATGATGTTACTGAACTAGTCGATTCTGGTCATAATATGGGTGTTATCTATTAAGACTTCGAAAAAGCATTTGATGAGGTTCCATTAGGCAGGCTCATATTGAAAACAAGAGCGCTTGGTGTGAAGGGAAAGTGCCACTTGGATAAATTCTTGGTTAATTGTTTTTTTTTGGTCGCAAAGAGTTGTTGTTAATGGTGAAGTATCTCCATGGAAAAAGGTTACGAGTGGTGTTCCTCAGGGTTCTGTATTGGGTCCGCTTATTTTCTTAATCTTCAATAATGATATTTCCTTTGGCTCTAGGATTTGTAAATTTGCTGATGACACTAAGCTATACAGGATTGTTGATGATGCTTGGGATTCTTCACTGTTGCAAACTGATCTGGATAAGTTAGTTTCTTGGTCCCAAACGTGGCAGATGTCATTCAATGTTGATAAATGCAAAGTTATGTTAGGTTATGTTCCCAAAGTATAATCATTAGATTTATAAAACAACTCACTGCAAATGCAAAAATTGTCTATATATGAATTAAAATTATGTTTATTGATTAAAACTTTCTGTTGTTGTAAAGGTGTATATATGTATCTATGTTGGAAAAGTAAGCAAATATATGTTATTTTTTTTTCCCTGTTATTATTAAAGGTACTGTGTTTTGAATGTTATATCATGAGTGATTTTTAGAACATTTTATGAAAAGAGCAGGATAAACCCTAATGATAGTTCAAATGTGTGCAACTTTTTTTTCATCATTAAGTTTTGTTTTTTATCTTATTATTTAGCTCCTCCCCCCCTCCCCATCCCTAGCCCCCCACATACCCTTTTTTTTAATCAATCCTACAGCTTGGGAATATCTTTCTATATATACTAGCTGTTGGATAATACATGATCAAATCAAATCTTACCCAGTGTGTAGAGAATTGAACACTTTTGTTCTGTCATTCAGTAATTCTCACTGAATAAACCTTATTGAAAAGTACTAAGTTGACTCTAAAATGTACTCTCAATACTCAAAATTGGACATCTGCCAATATTTTGACCTTGAGACAACTCATAAACTTGTTCATGAATTTGTGACATCTAGGCTGGATTCCTGTAACCTTGCTTTACAGTTGACTCGATTGTTAGCTTTCTACTGCTGCACGTCTGATATCCTTATCTTCAAAAAATCACATCACTCCAATCCTTAGAGAACTTCACTGACTTCCTCTTAAATCTTGTATTATCTACAAAATGTTGCTTCTCACTTATAAATCAGTAAATGGCACTATTATATTGAGTTTCTATCAAGGTTCATTTCCGGGAAATTTTCTGCACTATTCGGGAACTCCTTTTTTCCAGGCAATTTTCTCAAAAATTTCAGATAGTTTTTTTTGATTTGTGGGAAAATTTGCTATTTTTATGTGCATTATTTGGGAATTCCTTCCTTTCTGGACAATTTTCGAGGTAATTTCTTCCTTTTTGGGCAGATTTTTTTCGGGAAATTTCTTTCAATTATGGGAAAATTTGGCCAATTTTCAGAAAGTAATTCATATATTTTAGATAGCTTTCTTAAATCATAAAAATCAAGATGTTGGTTGCAAAGTAAATAGTTGTTGCTGAGTAACACACTTGAATACAAGTGTTTTTCACAATATGCGTTTCTTGCCCTAGAGTAAGGAGGACAGGAGGTGCCCTTTTGAAAGTTGAGGGTAGGAGGTGCCCTTTGAAAGTTATAAGAAAATATTCTTGAAGCTTGAAAACATGCCTTCATGTATTTGATTGTGGGAAAAGTGTTACTTCTCAGCTAACAATAAGAGGGGGGAGAGAGTTAAGAATATTTCAGTAGCGTACCTTTGTTTGTCAGTCCCTGAAATTTGTGAAAGAGTAATTGTATTTCTCTCTTCCACCGACTCCATCCCCATTCCAGGGTACACGGGATCACATTTTATCACCCAAAACGCCGGGAAAGCCTCTGGCGGCTCCTCTATTTATGTCTGAAATAATATTCCCCCGAGCCCCATCCCTATCCAATGCGACCTTCAGGCTACTTGCCGTCTCACGACCTTACACAAAACCATCACCTTTTGCAACCTTTACATCCCCCAACTTCCCCTTACCCCCTCTCTCCTTGACGACCTTATCTCCGAACTTTCCAAGCCCTTCATCCTGACAGGTGATTTCAACGCACACAACCCTTTTGGGGGTTCCTCTACTTCTACTGTCAGAGGGAAACATATCGAAAATCTCCTGAACCTTTGCCTCCTTAACAACGGCTCCCCCACTTACTTACACCCAGGTACTGGCACTTTCACCAACCTTGACCTCTCCATCTGCGACCCCTCCCTCTTTGTTGACTTCTCGGACTGGAGGGTTCACCCTAAACTTTGCGGGAGTGACCCATTTCCCCATCCTCATCTCCACCCCAGTCCCCTTGTCTCGCCCCTTCCCAACCAACTGGAGATTCCGGCATGCAAACTGGTGCCTCTACCCCACTCTGTGCAATGTCTCCATCACTAACGACATCCTTCTCTCCAATCACCCGTCTCTCTCTTCACCTCCAAACTCCTGGAGGCTGCCAATTACACTATCCCTACTTCCACCTTCACCCCACAGAACTTCAAACCCTGGTTCACCACCGCTGCAAAAAAAGTCATCTCCCTCAAGAACAAAGCCCTCCGTCACTTCAAAACACACCCCAAAACCTTGACAACTTTCGCATTCTCAGAGCCAAAGCCAGGAAGATCATTAAACTCAGCAAAAAGGTCGCCTGGGAAACCTATGTCTCATCCCTTGGTATCCAGACTGCCCCTCCAAAGTCTGGAATATAATCCGTGACTTCAAAGGGAAAAGCTGTCCAACAACATCTCTCATCTTATCCATAACACCAAGATCACCGACTTCCAAGACATTACCGACTACCTAGCCTCCACTTTCGCCATTTTCACCTCCTCAAATGGTAATCTGTTTTACTCCATCCGAAACTAGAAAATCGAGGCTGAAAAGAACCCTCTTTAACTTCCAGTCCAACAAACAGGAAAACTACAATCTCCCGTTCACCTTCTCCGAGCTCTCCTCAAGGCCCTGACGGCATCCACTACAATCCAGTCAAAATCTCCCCAGGAACTTCCTAGAAATACACCTCAAGATTTTCAATTACCTGTGGTCCTCAAACTCTTTCCTCAGCACCTGGAGAGAGGCCATTATCACCCCAATCCCCAAAACTAACAAAGACAGATCCAACCCAAAAAAATACCGGCCCATTGCTCTTACCTCCTGGCTCTGCAAGATCATGGAATGTATGGTTAACTACAGGCTCGGCTGGTACCTCGAGAGGAACTCCGTCCTCTCCCTCACTCAAAATGATTTCAGAAAACCACGAAACTGCCTGGACCACGTCCTCAAACTTGATACCTTCATCCGTAAAGCCTTCGTCAGAAATTATTACACCATCTTAATCTTCTTCGACATCAAAAAGGATGCGACACCACTTGGCTGTATGGTGTCCTCAGAGACCTTCACTCCGTCAAACCGTCTCACCCTGCCCACCTTATACAGCTCCCTCCTCAGATCCACGCTGGACTTTGGCAATTTCATCTTCGCCTCGTCCGCAAATTGTACTTGAAACACCTGGAGGTCACTGAGAACACTGCCCTAAGGCTTTGCCTTGGCACCACTCACATCTTCCCTATCACCAGTCTCCAAGTTGAATCCAACGAACTCTTCTTCGACCTTTGCTCTCCGCATCCTCACCGATCCACGAAACCCTTGCTTCCATTCCATCCGTTCTCCCTCCTCCACCAATCTCTTCAATCTCAACAAACGCATTCCCCTGCTTTCGGGATCCGGATGCACTCCCACTTCTCCAAAGCCAACATCAACATTTTCTCCTTTGCCAGACACACCATCACACCTACATCGACCTGGACTATTCACCCCCATCTCCTCCCTAAGGTTTACCTTAGTCTTTCTTCCTTTATGATAGTTCTCCACAACCCAGTCTTATTCCACTCCAAATACTGTCAACTCAGTAGACATTTTAACAACTACTCCTTCCTCGTCACCGACGGCTCCACACGGGAAGGCTCCTCTGCAGCCGCCGCCTGTCCTGGCCTCACCCTCTCCTCAAGGTTATCCAACGGCACCTCTATCTACTCTGCCGAGGCGAAGGTCATCCTTCTAGCCTTAAACTTCACAGAACTATCTTTTTTGCCCCCGTGTTATCATCTTCTCTGACTCTAAACCTGTCCTCACTGGCATCCTCAAGATGCTCTGGCCCAACCCTCTCATTCTACAAATCCTTAACAAACTCCACACTCTTTCTAACTCCTCTCACACACTTTTTTCACACTTTAAGGAAAGTAATAGAAATATCGCCATAAAAATCAAATTAAGACATTTCGCATGCATACCCTCTTCTGACTTTCCCCTAAAGACAAAAGTTGGGGGCCAACAGCCTACATGTTTTTTTATACTTAAAAGGCCTTCGCCTTTGTTACCTAGGCTATGTCTACCTTTGTTTTCCCAGCTTATAACTTGTAAAAACATTTTAGAATAGGGCATTTCTAGAGTGTGCGAGCCACTTCAAATCTCATTAGAGGGGCATCTTTGAAATGAACCAGCAGGGCAAAACTTACCATTTGTACCCGGGTCATTGTCATGACATAAACTGGCGTGCCCTCTCCCATCTACTTTGCAAAGTTTGCAAGGTGCCATTTGACAGAGATAAACAAGATGGCAATCCACGAGGTTGCTGACCTTATCGCCTCCGCCACATATAATTTGTAAAATGATCAAATGTGTTTCCAGTAAACATGACATCAAATGTGTTTCCAGTAAACATGACATCAAATGTATCATTTCATATCAATTACTTGACCTCTGACCTCTGAACTTTAAATGACATGTCCTATTATGCATTACCCACCAAGTAACATCCAAGTAACATTACCCATCAAGTAACATTACCCACCAAGTAACATTACCCATCAAGTAGCATTACCCACCAAGTAACATTACCCACCAAGTAGCATTACCCACCAAGTAGCATTACCCACCAAGCAACATTACCCATTAAGTAAGATTACCCACCAAGTAACATCCAAGTAACATTACCCATCAAGTAGCATTACCCACCAAGTAACATTACCCACCAAGTAGCATTACCCACCAAGTAGCATTACCCACCAAGTAACATTACCCACCAAGTAA
This sequence comes from Chiridota heheva, assembly GCA_020152595.1. NCBI lineage: Eukaryota > Metazoa > Echinodermata > Holothuroidea > Apodida > Chiridotidae > Chiridota > Chiridota heheva. The sequence goes on from JAIGNY010002946.1 coordinate 1,709,456, forward strand.
CATTACCCACCAAGTAACATCCAAGTAACATTACCCACCAAGTAGCATTACCCACCAAGTAGCATTACCCACCAAGTAACATTACCCACCAAATAACATTACCCACCAAGTAACATCCAAGTAACATTACCCATCAAGTAACATTACCCACCAAGTAACATTACCCACCAAGTAACATTACCCACCAAGTAACATTACCCACCAAGTAACATTACCCACCAAGCAACATTACCCATTAAGTAAGATTACCCACCAAGTAACATTAGCCACCAAGCAGCATTACCCACCAAGCAACATCACCCACCAAGTAACATTACCCACCAAGTAACACTACCCACCAAGTAACATTACGCACCAAGTAACATTACCAAATGCCAACCCAATATCATTTACAATTACCCAAAATGTACTATTCTAATCAATTATTTGACCTCTGACATTTGACTTTTTAAGTGCTATATCCCGTTATATTTGGGGTATAACCCTGAATCACCCTTCACTAATCCACCAAGTAACAAACTCCAACCAACCAAGAATGAATACAATAGCAATAATGTTCTTCCAACAAAATGCAACACAAAATTTACCATTATTATTTGACCTCCGACTTTTGACATTTAATTGAAATGACATGTCCCATTTTGTGCGGGAAACTACTCTTTATCGCCTTAAACCAAGTACCAACTCAATATCATTTATCCCAGGAAGCGCATTACAATACAACATTAGCCATTTCTAAATCAATTATTT
>JAIGNY010002943.1:0-12111 GCA_020152595.1 Chiridota heheva
TTCTGTTGCGGTCTGCTACCGTCTCCTTTGCGGCATCTTCTTCGGTTTCTGCTTGTGCTTTCTTTTCTCTCTCCTCCCCAATGGCAAATTTGTTAGCGACCACGAGACTGATCCTTGACTGCTCACGCGGCTTATATTTCTCGAATTTTTTCTGTTAATAAAAGGTTCCCATGCAGTCAGAATGCAATACTAAGTATACAAAACACGCCCAGAAACATTGTCAGATCATTGCTTTTCCGTCAGTAATCTTTGCGTAAATTTAGCAAGAGTGTGGCGTCCCCTTTTACACTCATAGAACAGTAACAATAAATGTTCTGATATTTATGCAGGTATAACTGAAAAACATTGTATATGTTGGTTATATCTGATATATCTGATATATTATGAGGCAATTTTAATTGAGTAAAGGGAGAATAATGAAAAATGAAAATGAGAGGTGATTGTATATTAGTGGCGTTGCTAGACTAAACTAAATCTAAAGCAAACTTGATAAACAAATAATTTAATCTGGCCAGATCAAGCCAGATATAATCTTAATTAAAGTCAATTTGGTATACAAATAAAGTTTGATCTGGCCAAATAAAGCTAGATATAAAATGGATTTAATGCTACATTTGATATACAAATAAGATTTAATCGGGCCAAACAAAGCCAAATATAATCTTGATTAAAGTCAATTTGTTATACAAATAAAGTTTGATCTGAGCCAGATCTAAATTTCATCCATAGCTAGGATCGGTCCTTAGTTGATCATGTCATGGTCAAATTTGACCATACCTTTATCAGGGTATACTTAAAGGTGTATGGACAGGTAAATAGGTTATATTCACCAGGAAGAGTTTTTAAGTCTAAACATAAATAGCCTTTAAATAATGTCAAAAGCACTTGTAGCTTCCGAATTTTGGCTAACAAAAATTTAAAGAATTCTTAATGGATGGAAAAGTTGAAATGCATGAAAATGAAAACAGCTTAAAATCTCTAAAGTAATTCTTGAATTTCTGTCCAAAATTCCAGTCACTGAAAATCACCAGACTGTTTTCTCTTGCTAATTTTAATCAAGTGTATTATGAATGTCAAAACCTCTTCACCATATTTGACTGCTCCCATTTAAATACACTGAAGGAAAAGGAATTAAAAACAGTAATGGAAAACAGTAAAAAACAATTTAAAAAAAAATCCAGTAACATGAGAGAATTTAGAGGTTTTTTGTTGTTGTGATGTCACAAACTTTTGATAAAATTTGCATAAATATTATAATAAGACTCAAACAGCTCAACTTTGAAATGCTATTAAAAAAATGGTCAATATGAACTCATACTGATTTCCTAGACTGGTAGACAGTCTATGTAGTCGGTCGCGATTTCATTTCTTGACTACTATTAGGGGAATGTCCGCAATGATACAAAGCTAAATCTTTAGCTAGCGAAGCTAACGTTCTAAGGTTCAAAGCCATCGACATACAGCATAGTTGGACCTATAAAAAGGCATTGATTCACTATCACAAAGACACCAAAATTTACTTTCCGTGAAAGAATTGAGTAATGAAGAGCAATGTACATTGCAGATATATAAAGGGATGTGTATTCGTTTCATTCAATATATTTAGAAAATAGATTGATTCATATTCAAAGAATGTTATCAAATTATGAAAAGACCATAATTCAAATATTTAAAATGCTAGGGCTCAGCCCACTGTGTACCGTCTCCACACTCTTTTTACCCTGCTTCTCTCGGAATTTCACTTCCGGTACCTGGTCCCACTTAGCTTCGATGGGGTCCAAGTTGCCAGAGTTAGATGGTGGTACCTGAGTCACCACTTACTTGATTATCATGTCCCTGGTCATGGAAGAGCCGTGAGACATCTTTTGGGCGCTCTTAGGGCGAGGGATGAATTTGTGAGGAGCGTTTTTAACGGCTTCAGCCCACTCTGGGTTGTCACCTTCTCCAAGGGTTTTTTTGGATTGTGTCACCTAAAAAAAAATGCAGGGAGAAACTTGAAGAGATTGGTGAATTTTCATGTAGATCTATCAAATAAAGTTAAAATTTAAATGCAGACTGAGCCATGAAGGCCGGTTTCGTTGGCATAAGTAATGAGAGCACATGACATGTCTTAACAGACCTCAGTGGTGTAGTGGTTGGTGCTTTGTCCTCTCACTCGCACGTCCCGGGCTCGTATCCCGGTGGGTCTGCAACCAGTTCACAACTGGTTATCAAAGGCCGTGGCCGTCTTGATATAATGTCCAGCACTGGATGCTTTGGGGACGTTAAACCTTGCTATGCTATGACTCCCCCTGTACAGGACGTCAGTCCATTGCAAGTAAACTCCTCATCAGTGCTGGTATTCAATTTACAGCTGAGTGAACTGGTGGAGCAAGGAGAGTGAAGTGCCTTGCTCGAGGACACAATGCAGGGTGGGAATCGAACCCGCTTCCTTTCGCATACGAGCATCGAACTCCTTAACCTCTTAACAACTGGTCTTAACTTTGTGATATGAGGTGAAAGTTGAAAGTTTGTCCGTGGATGATTGTGGGTGCATGCGTGTGTGCGGGTAGGTGACAGGGGTGGAGCCAGAGGAAAGGGGGAAGGGGGAGAGGGCATGCCCCCCTGCTGAGATTTTTCCGATGATACTTTTTTTACCAAAAGTCACGGTTTACGTAATTTTTCTTCAACCTTTTTCTTTAATATTTTCTTTATTCTCGATATTTTTCGAGTAATTTTTAGTAATTTTTCTTAAATTCTTGGGTCATTTTTTTTCTATTTACGATAAATTTTCATCAATTGTCTGTAAATTTCCATCAATGTTTAGGAAATGTCTTTAATTTTGGGCAATTTCGTAATTCTCGTGCAGTTTTCTTCAATTTTTGGGCAATTTCTTTTATCTTGGGGCAATTTTTTTTATTTATGATAAATGTTTATCAATTTTTGGTAAATTTCCTTCAATTTTGAGAAAAATTTTCATTTTTAGGCAGTTTGATTTTAATTTTCAATTTTCTTTAAATTTGATTAAATCTTTGTGAAATTTTCCTCCATTTGGGCCAATTGTTATTAATTTAAAAAAAAAATCATCAATTTTTGGGAAATTCCCTTCAATGTTTGTGAAATCTCTTTTATTTTTTAGGAATTTTTTTCTCATTCTCGTGTCCAATTTGTCTTCGATTTGCTGTCAATGTTCGGAAAATTTCTTTCATTTTTGGCACAATTTTTTTTCGATTTTTGGTAAACTTTCATCAATTATCGGAATATGTTGTCAAATGTACTAAAATTTCTCATAATTTTACCAAAATTTCTTTCAAACTTTTGCTTTAAAATTTCCCAATTTTCCATATCTAGCAATCTAAAGTCTTTCTCTCTGCTTCCCGTTTATAAGACCCGTTTCCCAATATATTCCATTAATCGTGTCAAAACTGCTCATAAACACGTTATCACGTCATCCATGGTTTGGTTTGGCTCCCCCCCCCTCCCTGCCCTCCGCCTTTCCTGACATCTTATCCTGGCTACGCCCCTGGTAGGTGGTTGCACTGGTAGGGAATTTAGCGTAATTCCATTGTCACGAATGATTTTTTTAAATTTTATGAAATTTATATAGCCTCCATAGGCCTTATTAGTATGATACTATTTGTGTGTTCTTTAATATGAGTGTGTGTGTGGGTGTGTGTGTGTGTCTTTGTCCGCATAATTGAATATGTATGATACTAATACCAATCACATTGTCACAAGAGTTTAGTCAAAGATCAATACAAGCTTTTGTTTGATAAAATAGTGCACTCCGTCACATTACCCGCGGTGCTGGGCCAATCTAATTACAAATTTCACCTCTGCTATATTTTCCAAAGCAAATATGACATACACCATGCAAATAGAAAAACAATCGTCAAAATCGGATAAAAAGTGACAATTTTACAGCATTTTGAATCTTTGGACTGTATTCTACAAATCATATCTAAATTTTAAAGTTTTAGTTATTACTTTTTTAATTCTTCGCCAATGTAAAAAAATTGAAACAAATTACATTTAAGATTTTGGGCTTTCTTCTCTCCATTCATTAGAATTTTCGCATACATTAACATTTATTTCATAGTTTTTGATTAGCAATAACTCGAAATTTAAAGACTACTCTCTTCAGAATTAAAATATCTTTCTGGTGCATCAAATATATCTAACTGTCCATACACCCTTAAAGGTATGCGTTACAAATAACAATTGCTAAAGCTCTATGCACAAATATCAATTGCTGTATTGGAAGTTTGAAAATTGTACTATATATGAACAATTTGTGAAGTACTGCACAATAACGGATAAAACCTCCGAAAAAGTGCATTCAATTCTTTCCATGTCGTGCAAAGAATTTCTGCTATTGAAAATATTGAGAATGTATAATCCATATTTTTTCCTTCGACTTAGGTTATGGTAGAAATTCCCATCCCCCTCAATGTATTTTGGCAGATGATTATAAAACAAACATATTTACAAACAAACAGATATCCCTGTGTAGTCTTCATGGTCATACGTTACAAATTTGCATATTAAGGCCTGAAAATTAAAATGCATTGAATTGTGAATTTTGACTTGGCAATCAAGTTTATATTTTAATGTTATATGAAAAAGGACTTGAATAGAAACACTATTAAGAAGCTTAATATCAATATCTTATTCATTTAAGGAGATATTAAAGATTATAACAATTCCTTTTAAGAATTTAAATTGTAATGACTCGTGCATTAATTAAGGGCGGAGTGTTTATATACGCATTGAATGCACGGGCAAAAGACTCGGATACGAGTGGAATGGCCATTCACGAGTGCAAATCCTTCGAACTGTGCATTAAATGCGTATCACGATGCCAAAACATTATTTTTTTAATAAAATTTCCGTGTAAGATTCTTTAAAATGCATGAAAATCACTAAAAAGAATAAAAAACGAGAACAGTTTACATGTTTTTTTTTTCCTCGCTTTATTAGAATATTCACCTGTTCTTAAAATGGAATAAACCAAATAATCAAGGTCGTGTGTTGCCGAGATTAGTTCAGTGGTCAAGCATGTCCATCTTATATATAGTTATATGAAAGAGGCCGACTTCAAAAGAAACAAAATGGGGAAGAAAGCGTTCAAACATTTTATTCCTAAATATTCAAGTTTCAATCTGTCTTATCTGATCAGCTGATAGAAATGACTGGTGTAAGTCTACTATGGAAAGTCGGCGTCTCCATCCTCACATTCTTAGCAATTACTAATGTATGTTAAAGAAAGTTTATTTAATTTTTCCACTCTATATATTGTTTTTCCTCGAACTTTCTTCAGGCGATCTATTATAAATACCATCCCTAAATTCAGTTTTACTACCTTTTTGATATTTCCATGGTTAAGCCACTTTTCTTTCGTTTCCATTTTTGAGGAATCAATCTCGCATTTCATTTCTTAATATCACGTACTGTGAGGTCAGGAGATGCAACGGATGACAAAATTCGAGGAAAAATGTGAAGGTGACACATTCAGACACCATCGAGATGTATCGGGAGGAGTACAACAAGGATCGAGGACAGGAAGTATGGAGGACTGGAGGGATGGAAGAATTATGGGAGGAGGAGAGACCATTAGAAGGATCATGGGAGGAGGGACGATTAGGAGGGACCATGGGAGGAAGAGGGACCAGTAGGAGACCATGGGAGGAAGAGGAACCATTAGGAGGATCATCTGAGGAGGAGGGACCATTAGGAGGGACTATGGGAGGAGAAATGATCATTAGAAGTACCATGGGAGGAAGCGGGACCAACAGAAGGACCATGGGAGGAGAGGGATTATTAGGAGAAACCATGGGAGGAAGGGGGACCAGTAGGAGGACTATGGGAGGAAGAGGGACTATTAGGAGGATTAGGGGAGGAAGAGGGACCAGTATGAGACCATTAGAGAAGGAGGGATTTTTTGAAAGAACCACGGGAGTAGAGGGACCAATAGTAGGGACTATGGGAAAGAGAGGGACCATTAGGAGGATCGTGGGAGGAGGAGAGACTATTAGAAGGAACAATGGAATGAAAAGGGACCATTAGAATGGCCACGGAGGCGAAGGGTCCATTAGAAGGACCATGGGAGGAGGAGGGATTATTAGGAAGACTATGGGACGAGGAGGGACCACTAGAATGGCCATGGGAGGAGAAGAAACCATTGTTAGGAACCATCGGAGGAAGAAGGACCATTAGAAGGGCCATAAGAGGAAAAGGGACCATTAGGAGGAACTATGGGAGGACCAGGGACCATAAGGAGAAACCATGGGACAAGGACGGACCATTAGACGGGTTAGAGGAGGAAGAGGGACCATTAGGAGGACCATGGGAGGGGAAGGGTCCATTAGAATAACCATGTTATTAGGAGGCACCATTAGATGGATCATGGGAAGGGAGGGACCAATAAGAGGAACTATGGGAGGTGGAGGGACCATTTGGAGGACCGTGGAAGGAGAAAGGACCATTACGAGAAACCATGGAAGGAAGAGGGACCATTAGAAGGGCCATGAGAGGACCAGTGACCATTAGGGGACCATGGGAGAGGAAGGGTCCATTAGAATAATCGTGTTATTAGGAGGCATCATTAGAAGAGCATGGGAGGAAAAGGGACCTTTAGCAGGAACCATTAGATAAAGAGGGACCTTTAGAAGGACCGTGGGAGGAGAAGGGACCATTAACAAGAACCATGGGACAAGAGGGACCATTAGAAAGGCCATGGGAGGAAGAAGGACCATAAGATGGACCATGGAAGGTAGGAGAAGGGTCCATTAGAAAGACCATGTGAGTCGGAGGGACCATTAGGAGGACCATAGGAGTAGAGGGACCAATAAGTGGGACTATGGGAGAAAGAGGGACCACTAGGAGGACCGTGGGAGGGGGATGGACCATTAAGAGGAGCCATGGAAGGAGGATGGACCATAAGAAGGACCTTGGGAGGACCATTAGGGGGATGATTGACCATTAAAAGGGCCATGAGAGGAAGGGGGACCATTAGGAGGAACCATGGAAGGAGGAGGGACCATGATAAAGTGAAGGACCTTGGGAGGGATGGCCATGAATTGAATGGACAATTGGAGGGAAGAACCACAGGAGGGATGGTGGACCATGGGATGGTGGACCATGGGATGGATGAAGCTTGGGAGGGAGGGACCATAGAAAGGACTTGAAGGGAATGATAAATATTGGAGAGCGTAAATGCACAATCGAACGCTGTGGGTCTAGTGCTTTATGCGTAGTGTGTCTGGTTGAGTAGTTACGCGCCTTGACTAAATATAATGAGTGGTAAGTCGCGCGTCTGAAGTCCAATATGCGTGTTTAAACTCTCCGATTTTGTAAGCGTCAATCTTCAGTGGATGCGCATACAAAGTAACAATTACATTACGTCATAAACAGTAAGAAAACTGATCCGGGAACTTTGTCTAACATACAAGCAAATATACGGAAAGCAAACAAATGGTTTAAAATACTTTATATAAATTTCTACTTTATATGAATAGAAAATTCCGACAATGGAATCAGTTAAGCCCTTCTAATTAGGGAATTAATATCAGGCCTACTAAATGTTCTATTTCTCACTACTTAGACCTAGGCCTATATACAATGCAAAAGTGTATCCCTTTTAAAGTTTGAGAGCTTAAACCCCGAATATAATTATCTTTGTCGTGGAATTTGTTTAACTATTTATAAACTAGGGCCTAGTTATATGAATAACTGATTAGGGTAGGTAAAACCTCACATCAGGGCGCAACACTTAACAGGGTGGGTAAACTTCACATCAGGGCGCAACACTTAAGAGGGTAGGTAAACCTCACATCAGGGCGCAACACTTAAGAGGCTAGGTAAACCTCACATCAGGGCGCAACACTTCAGAGGTTGGGTAAACCCACATCAGGGCGCAACACATAAGAGGGTGGGTAAACTTCACATCAGGGCGCAACACATAAGAGAGTGGGTAAACCTCACATCAGGGCGCAACACTTAGTAGGGTGGGTAAAATTCACATCAGGGCGCAACACTTAAGAGGGTGGGTAAACCTCACATCAGGGCGCAACACTTAAGAGGGTAGGTAAACCTCACATCAGGGCGCAACATATAAGAGAGTGGGTAAACTTCACATCAGGGCGCAACACATAAGAGAGTGGGTAAACCTCACATCAGGGCTTAACACTTAGTAGGGTGGGTAAAACTCACATCAGGGCGCAACACCTAAGAGGGTGGGTAAACCTCACATCAGGGCGCAACACTTAAGAGTGTAGGTAAACCTCACATCAGGGCGCAACACATAAAAGAGTGGGTAAACTTCACACCAGGGCGCAACGCTTAAGAGGATAGGTAAACCTCACATCAGGGCGCAACATATACGAGAGTGGGTAAACTTCACATCAGGGCGCAACACTTCAGTGGGTAAACCTCACATCAGGGCGCAACACATAAGAGAGTGGGTAAACTTTACATCAGGGCGCAACACATAAGAGAGTGGGTAAACCTCACATCAGGGCGCAACACTTAGTAGGGTGGGTAAAATTCACATCAGGGCGCAACACTTAAGAGGGTGGGTAAACCTCATACCAGGGCGCAACACTTAAGAGGGTAGGTAAACCTCACATCAGGTCGCAACACATAAGAGAGTGGGTAAACTTCACATCAGGGCGCAACACATGAGAGAGTGGGTAAACCTCACATCAGGGCACAACACTTAATAGGGTGTGTAAAATTCACATCAGGGCGCAACACTTAAGAGGGTGGGTAAACCTCACATCAGGGCGAAACACTTAAGAGGGTAGGTAAACCTCACATCAGGGCGCAACATATACGAGAGTGGGTAAACTTCACATCAGGGCGCAACACTTCAGTGGGTAAACCTCACATCAGTGCGCAACACATAAGAGAGTGGGTAAACTTCACATCAGGGCGCAACACATAAGAGAGTGGTTAAACCTCACATCAGGGCGCAACACTTAGTAGGGTGGGTAAAATTCACATCAGAGCGCAACACTTAAGAGGGTGGGTAAACCTCACATCAGGGCGAAACACTTAAGAGGGTAGGTAAACCTCACATCAAGGCGCAACACATAAGAGAGTGGGTAAACTTCATATCAGGGCGCAGCACATAAGAGAGTGGGTAAACTTCACATCAGGACGTAACACATACGAGAGTGGGTAAATCTCACATCAGGGCGCAGCATTCTCCTTTACAAAGTATGTGTGTATGTGGGGAGGGGAAGAGGGGGTGATTGGACTTTCATTTACAAAAGGATAAGGTTTTTCGACAGTAATTTTTATATGAAAATGTGTGCCTGAAAGTGCCCGTTCCTCTATTTGACCCTATCCTCTATCCGGCCCTATCCTCTATCCGGCCCTATCCTCTATCCGGCCCTATCTTCTATCCGGCCCAATCCTTTATCCGACCCTATCCTCTATCCGGCCCTATCCTCTATCCGGCCCTATCCTCAGTGAATACAGTTTAATTTACGTAAATGTTTGAGAGGGGAGGGGTTTGATGTTAACAAAACGGGGTCAAGGGATCTTCATAACTTCATTTATTAAGATAAAAGTGTGTGTGATGGGGTGGGGATAGGGCCAAAGGGAAGTCATGCAGGACCTCTTATCAAAAGAAATTGCATCTTCTGAAATATTCTTGGGGCATTCCCCCCCCCCCCCTCCCTTAAAGTTGGTGATGTAATCGCTTGTTTGATGTCATTAATTAACATAGCATGGCATTGATCACTGGTCTGTAAATCAATCAGCCTCTTGTTTTTTTTCGTAATTTTGACGAGCTGTCACAAACTTCACTGTACTATATATACAGAACAAGCATATAAGCGGTGGTCGGGTGGAAAAGTCATCCAAGGAGAACAGGTCAGACTCTTATTAGTTTAATTGGAAGTAAGGAATAGCTGGTTTTTACTGCCCCCTCCGTCTCCTCCGCCCATGCATGTAAAGTAAACAGGTATATGCGGCAAGAATGAAAAGCAACATACAGGTCATTAAGAGTATTCCGCATGTATCTGTAAAATTACTGGCTACATCAGACTCAATTTTGAAAGTAACACAAAAATATTTCCCTCTTGTGCTCAAATCTCGAATAAATATACAACCCCCTTCCCCCGACCCCGCCACCCACCCATTGCAATTTTGCAAATTGTCATATAGGGCAAGATTGTAAAGGTGTTGGTCACAAGGTGTTAGATTTTATTCAAAAAGCAAGATCATTCTTCATGCAAAGCTTAGTTGAGGGAAAGGGGTGGGGAGGAGGAGGAAGGGGAGGCCGACCGGGTCCCACTTTTCGAAACATTTCCAGTAAGTAAAAACTACAGGATATTTGGCAAAAGTCCAAATATTTTTTTTAACAAAGTCAAAGTTAAAACGTTCGTGACAGCAGAGTTTCCGGAAGTGTTAGACTATTGAAGCTGAACGACACAATAGCTTACCGTTAAAGGTATATGGACAGCTAGCAGCAACAACATGAACTATAAACTTGAACATAAAATATACTAAAAACATGCAAACAGACTTTTAAAACTCAGATACCTGAGCATAAATTGCACATTTGTTATGATATTAAAATAGGACAACTATATTGGCTCATGTTCACTGATTTTTTTTAATATTGTCATTCCCCCAAATATTTTTAATGGGAGATGTTGGCTATAGTGAACACGAAATTGATTTAGCATAAAAATGCAATTTGCGAACCTTTGATATTTGGAATGTGGAAAAGAAATATAAAGAATAATAAGAATTACGTTTAACAAAATTTAGATGTAGTTCCTTTCTATATATTTTCATTTTTGCACATGCTAAATTTGTGTACAAACTTTTTTTTTTACAAAATTGTTTTAACTTGAAAACTATAAGTTATACTGTGACCGTTTCTACCTTTCCATACATCTTTAACAGTAGCTTAACATTTCCGGTATGGGGAAAATATCCAAACATTCAAAGTCAATGATTAGGCCTAACATACATCATTTTAAAGGCCAATTGTCGTATCCAACGTATAAGGTAAATGAAATTTAAATCCTGTGTTTTGATTGGTCAAAACACAATGGTTAAATGTGCACTTACATTAATAGGCCAATCAGTATCATTTTGGCTATTTGGAATAAATTGTACGCCGCCACATTTTAATCACGATAAATGGCCTTTAATGACATTTAGATCAGGAATCTGTTATTCTAATTAACATGACTCCTGCTTCGACTACGAAAGAGGCCAAACGTTGACGCACCGGTGTGTAAACAGCTCTTACATTATCATAGATAACACAAATACTGGAACAAAGAATTGTTATTTTACCAGAAACAGGAACAAAAATAGCATTTCTGACATGCAGTGTCCCAGATGCTATGAACATTGTAAAAATAAACTTCAGCAACGCAAGAGTTTCAACGATTTCGATGGAATTGACCCAATGTCGAGGGCGAGGTATGGTGCTAAAGCAGTTAGGGACATGATTAGGAAAATCCCAAAGGCAAAACACAAAATCAGTTTGGTACCAGAAACCAACAAGTTATGTGATTCCGATGCTATTGTAATTCTTTAAATATCCCTACCTGCATTGTCTCCACATGCAGTGACCATTAATGTTTAAAGGATTAGTTTAGTGGTCAAGCATGCCCATCCAATATAAAAAAAAGGACTTCAAAAGAAATAAAATGGTGCAGAAAGCATTGCAAAATTTCATTCCGTTAAGGAGATAATAGTTTCAAGTTTGGTATCATTTCTGTAGAACCGACTAAAATCAGACTAGTTATGATGTCACAGCCTCAGATTCCTCAAAATCTTTATGTATTTTAAAGAAAGTTTATTTAATGTTTTCACTATTTAAATCATTTCCCCTCAAACTGTCTTCAGGTGTTATATTATAAATACCCTTCCTAGATTCAGTTTTACTAATTTTTTGACATATCTCAAGGTTTCTAAGCCACAAAATCGCAGGACAAAATTTGATAGAATACTTAAAGATTTAAGGAATCTGAGGCTATGACAACTAGCCTGATTTCAGTCGTTTGTACACAAATGATACCAAACTTTAAATTTGATTGCTTTCTTCACCATTTTGTTTTTATTGAAGTCCTCTTTTGTATAAGATAAACATGTAACCCAAAT
>JAIGNY010002944.1:0-11740 GCA_020152595.1 Chiridota heheva
ACAAAATTCTAACACGCTTAGTCAGACTCGACTCCCAACTGGCTGGTCCAAATGTATCATAAATATTCATGCTTGATTAGTGCTTTATTAAGGATAGCTGTGATTGGTTGAAAGCAGGTATGCTAAGCCTGAATGGTGTATAACAGTTATTAGGGGTGATTTCTTTGTGATGGTACAAGTTTACGATTACTGTAAGTATGAAAAATAAAATATCCCCTGAAAAGAACTCCTTGGCAGTTGGATCCAAATTCATGAGTGAAAGATGAAACTTGATCAGCGGTTTGTGAATCTGATTTCGTAGTATTTATGCAAATAGTGTGCGTTCAGTGAAGTGTTGTACAGCCTGCTGTTGTATGTACTGTATATACCGTAGTGTACCGCGGGACATTACCATTCCGTACCGAACTAACGTTATGCAATGCGTGAAAGTTAAAAAACGTGTGTGATGTGATACAATAACATGAACCAACTACGAAGGTTATCGTATCGCTGAGGAATGTGACGGTAGTATTTCTAGATCTTTCACCTTGGTTTGTCTCACTTTTGACAATCACTTTTTAGGACAGTGTGACGTTTAAAAAAGTACCATTGTTTGCATCATATTTAAATTTTAAAGGGTCACTTTTAGGTGAAAAAGTAGTTGCCTGACGGGCAGGTTACTTTGACAATCCACTTGCCAGAACATAAGTTTTGGTTGCCCCGGGCGTCTGGACAGGCGATTTGTCGAACGCTGGTCTCATTGAGTCATGTTGTGTTACTTATTCCATTATTACCCCGGTAATGTATATTTTATTGTGATAGAGGGAGGCAAGGTATGTCTGTGTATTTTGCGCTTTCCTTTCATTGGTTCGCTTCTTCTTTTTTTGTTTTTACTATGTTAGCTAGCTTTTGCTAATTTTTCGCTTAGTTGTGTTTTTATCGATTTTTTTTTTTTCCATTCACTTATCACTTTATGAAGTGGCAGAATACACAGATGTGCTTTTCTCATTATTGCCAATTGATTGTATTGAACATTATATCATTATCTGCTCTCACTTATGTTACAAAGTCATCTAATATTTGTTATTATTCGTTATATGAGGTTTCTACTACAAATGTATGAATTGTTATTGGTGTTGTTAAAGGTGTTAATAAATGGAGTAAAAAGTATTAGTATTAGTATTATTATTGTTGTTGTTGTAATTATTATATTTATATTTTTTTGGGGAGGGGGAATGCATATTTTAAATTTTGTAATTTTATTCGTTTTTAGCATTCCTGGTTTAGAAGCCGCCTAAGTGTCCCCCTTCCTTTTCCCCACGAAAAAGCAGCATCGGGCTTGATAACAGTGGCGTAAGAATAGGAGGAAGCATGGAAAATTCTGAAACTTGCATAAACATTTTAACAATATGATCAATGGAAATTAAAGTCCTTAATCTGTTAATTGTGGATTTCCTCAGTTTTCCAAAAATTGCACTAAGCCAGATTGTTTCACTTATTATTTCTAATATTTCACTCAACTTTTAGAATAATTCACTCAACTTTCCGAATATTTTGCTCAATTATCCGAAAAAGGTAACCACAGGAAAGTCTGGAAAAAAATATTGGAGTCTCAAAGGGGGTGCGGGGTTGGGTTGCAAGGTATATACATGCCCTCTAAAATTTCTTTGAGCCCCCAGGTCTGCCAAATGAAATATTTATTCACCTAAACTAGGCGTATATATGACGAAGTTGATTGACTGTAGTGCAGGTAACTTGTAAGTGAGCTTAAAATAGCACGGAACTAATTATTTGCCCCATTGGAAGCTATGATAAAACCTCTAAGTTCGAGGTCTTCCCAAAACAAAAGGAAGAATTGTCGGAGACTTTCTCAATGTTTTCTGAAAAGTATCATCTAGTGTTTTTCGGATGATGGTACTTTTAATTGGGGCTCACCTAAGGTTTTGGCTCTTTGTGAGGATGCAGTGAATAGGCAGATATATGGTGTTGTGCAGATATATGGTGTTGTGCAGATATATGGTGTTGTGCAGATATATGGTGTTGTGCAGATATATGGTGTTGTGCAGATATATGGTGTTGTGCAGATATATGGTGTTGTGCAGATATATGGTGTTGTGCAGATATATGGTGTTGTGCAGATATATGGTGTTGTGCAGATATATGGTGTTGTGCAGATATATGGTGTTGTGCAGATATATGGTGTTGTGCAGATATATGGTGTTGTGCAGATATATGGTGTTGTGCAGATATATGGTGTTGTGCAGATACATGGTGTTGTGCAGATACATGGTGTTGTGCAGATACATGGTGTTGTGCAGATAAATGGTGTTGTGCAGATATATGGTGTTGTGCAGATATATGGTGTTGTGCAGATATAGTGTTGTGCAGATATATGGTGTTGTGCAGATATATGGTGTTGTGCAGATATATGGTGTTGTGCAGATACATGGTGTTGTGCAGATACATGGTGTTGTGCAGATACATGGTGTTGTGCAGATACATGGTGTTGTGCAGATACATGGTTTTTTGTGCAGATACATGGTTTTGTGCAGATACATGGTGTTGTGCAGATATATGGTGTGCAGATATATGGTGTTGTGCAGATATATGGTGTTGTGCAGATGTATGGTGTTGTGCAGATGTATGGTGTTGTGCAGATATATGGTGTTGTGCAGATATATGGTGTTGTGCAGATATATGGTGTTGTGCAGATATATGGTGTTGTGCAGATATATGGTGTTGTGCAGATATATGGTGTTGTGCAGATATAAGTGTTGTGCAGATATGGTGTTGTGCAGATATATGGTGTTGTGCAGATATATGGTGTTGTGCAGATACATGGTGTGCAGATATATGATGTTGTGCAGATACATGGTGTTGTGCAGATATATGGTGTGCAGATATATGGTGTTGTGCAGATATATGGTGTTGTGCAGATATATGGTGTTGTGCAGATACATGGTGTTGTGCAGATATATGGTGTTGTGCAGATATATGGTGTTGTGCAGATATATGGTGTTGTGCAGATATATGGTGTTGTGCAGATACATGGTGTTGTGCAGATATATGGTGTGCAGATATATGGTGTTGTGCAGATATATGGTGTTGTGCAGATATATGATGTTGTGCAGATATGTGGTGTTGTGCACCCTCACTGAATGACACAAATTTTGGCCTGGGTTCATATGTCCATAAAAAAATAGTTCCACATGAAACTTTTTCTGAAGCAGATCTTGTCAATATTGGACATGCAGAGTCAAGACCTGTCCTTTCTATGCCACCCCTAAAAAGTTTCAACCTCTACGCTTCCTGTCTCATAAAATGGAACATTCCCAATAGATTCTATATTAGACCTTTCTCATGCAGGTTCTCATTTTGGGCTAGCGTAGTCAGGTAGCAGTGGCTTATTAGTTCTGTGCTACCATATATGTATATGTATTACCGTATCATAATATGTGTCAGCAGGTACTGACCATAGCCGTAATATGTATTACGCATTATAATACATGTCAGTAGTTACTGACCATAATTTTATCATTATTCACAGCAGTTACTGATGATGCGATACAAATCGAGTGATCTTCCTATACATGCCAAAACTTCATATTTTAATGAAACTTTATCATTGACTACTGTACATGTAAAACTACAAATATTTGTCGTGAGTGGATTTTACTCTGTACAATAAAAACTATGTCTGTATGTAACACAATGTATACAAGAAAAGTGAAATTTGGTCGAACTTACAGAGTCACGGACAGAATGCAATGGCATGTATACAAGAATTAAGCCAAATTGATACCTTCAAGAAAAGTCTGAACGTTTTATTGAGCCAAATGCTTCAAAATTATATATATATATATCTATATATATATATATATATATATATATATCTATATATATATATATATATCTATATATATATATATATATCTATATATATATATCTATATATATATCTATATATATATATCTATATATATATATCTATATATCTATATATATATATATATATATATATATATATATATATATATATATATATATATATATATATATATATATATATATATATATATATATATTTACTTCAAGTTATACCTTACCTTCCATGCTATAATATGCAATCTGGTCACGACCTGATTCTAGCACTTCTAACCGAACCTAAAAAGCGCAGTAACCAGCCAAGCCCTGACCTCCATAATACCTCTGTACCACCTAACTCTTTTTCAGCAGCGTTTGTTTCACAACATCGCTGAAAACTAGTCACTTTTATTTTATTTTTAATTAACCTTTCTAACTCTTTTCTTTCGGCAGCTTCTACCTGAAGGGTTTTTCGCTGCCCGTTCTCATCTGGCTCGCCTTTTCAAGTCTTCGAGAGAAGGGTGAGATAGCCATGGAGTCGAGATTTCTTGGCCGACCTACGACTTTACCCGTGTAGCCTACACTTAGGATAAGCGGGTTTTGTCTCCATTCGTACATAGCGAGTGGCTGGTTCGAGCGTCCTACTCTCGTGGTGGGTGTTTTAGGTCCTAGAGCACAGGTTGTGCCTGTCTGGGGACCTCTCGCCCGGGAATTAGTCTTTTTCTCCCTTAGCCCCACCCGCCTCGAGGTGACCTAGCGTTATACTATGTATAGTGTTTAACACGTTAGGATATTTCAGTACACCTTCTCGTATGCATTAGGCCAATTTCTTTTTCGATTTTGGGCGCATGCGCATTGGGTCTTAGTCACCGCTGGGTAAATGTGGGGTAAGCCCTGTAACAACTCTAGGGAGCTACAGTTGTTACTAGCGAGCTTATTTTCGTTTTCACGTTAACAGCATATGAATATTTTTATTTTTCTCACACAGTTTGGAGATAAAATATTTAATTTTCAGGATTGAACTTGGGGTGTCGGAGGCCGTGGGTGGGTCTCTCCGGCGACCTAATTACAGGAAAATAATCTTTCCTTTTTATCTTTACAGACCTCAAGTACACAGTGGTTGGTGTTTCCCGCTACCCGGCGCTAGTAAAGTCATTCACGTTGGATCGTTTTTCGGGTTTCTAAAGTTTTCAGATAGAAAATTTTTGGTTTTAAATTTTTTCTGTTAAAGCAAGTGTTGTTGTTCTGTTTAGAATGCTATGCCTCGTCTCTCTTTAAGCGTGTCCGTAAGATCATAGTTACTTTGCCGTGTTTAGGTTTATGCGCTTGGACTTACGTTCTTCTCTTAAGAAATTTATTTTTCAGTAAAAATTTTTCTGTTTAAGAGAGTTTTGGTGTTCTGTTTAGACTGCTAGGCCTCGTCTCTCTTTAGCGTGTCCGTAAGTTCATACTTACTTTGCCGTATTTGTGTATATATACGCATGGATATATGTTCTTCTCTTTTCAGATATATAAAAGAGATTCACTGAGAAGGTTACGCTCTTAGAGGCGTTGCGCCTAAGCGTACGATAAGAGAGAGAGAGAGAGAGATATCCTCTTAGGGGCGTTACGAGCGTCGCCTAAGTTGTAAACAGTTCCAAGCGGTTCCTTTGGACAGTCCCTGTCGACTCCACAACCCTTGTAACGCGCTGGCGCCGGTTGTTGTGAGTTCAGGGACAGTTCCATAAGGTTCGGAGTCCTCGGTTCCGCGGCCCGTAAAAAGTTCGGGCGAGCGGTTCCATTGGGCGGTTCCCGTAGGTAAGTGAGAGAGAGAACCTCTTGGGGCGTTATGAGCGTCGCCTAAGTTGTAAACCACGGTTCCAAGCGGTTCCTTTGGACAGTCTCTGTCGACTCCACAACCCTTGTACGCGCTGGCGCCGGTTGTTGTGAGTTCAGGGACAGTTCCATAAGGTTCGGGAGTCCCACCGGTTCGCGGCCCGTTGTTCGGGCGGCGGTTCCATTGGGCGGTTCCGTGAGTCCATAAGGTTCAGCGGCCCGTTGTTGCGGGCGAGCAGTTCCATTGGGCGGTTCCCAGTTCCCGCGAGCAGTTCCGTTCCAGCGGCCCGTTATTCTGGAGGCGAGCAGTTCCATTGGGCCCGGTTCCACGGTTCCAGCGGCCCGTTGTTTGGTGAAGCGGTTCCATTGCGGCGGTTCCATTGGGCGGTTCCAGCGGCGCAGTTCCATTGGGCGGTCCATGCGGTTCGCGGCCCGTTATTCGAGGCGAGCAGTTCCATTGGGCGGTTCCCGGTTCAGCGGCCCGTTGTTGCGGGCGGGCGGTTCCATTGGGCGGTTCCAGCGGCCCGTTATTCTGGCGGGCGGGCCGGTTCCATTGGGCGGTTCCGCGGCCCGTTATTTGCGGGGCGGGCGGTTCCCGGTTCCGCGGCCCGTTATTCACGGGCGGGCGGTTCCATTGGGCGGTCCCGTGCGGTTCCCGCGGCCCGTTGTTGCAGGCGGCGGTTCCCGGTTCCGTTGGACCATCCCTGGCGGTTCGCAGCCCTATGTGCGGGCATTGTGCGGTTCGGGGGCGGATCCATACGGTTCCGGGATCCATCGGTTCAGCGGCCCGTTATTTACGGGGCGGGCGGTTCCGTGGTCCCATCTGATTTCAGCGGCCCGTTATTTGCAGGCGGGCGGTTCCATTGGGCGGTTCCGTGATCCATACGGTTCCGCGGCCTGTTATTCTGGGCGGGCGGTTCCGCGGCCCGTTATTCAGGCGGGCCGGTTCCATGGGCGGTTCAGCGGCCCGTTGTTACAGGCGGGCGGTTCCATTGGGCGGTTCCGCGGCCCGTGTTTACACAGGTCCGTATTTAGCGGGTTCGCGTACATCGTGCGGTTTAATCGATTATCGCCCACTAGCTCGTGGTCAGGTGACAGGTGACATTCTTGACAAGAAGTATAGCATTGACAGTTATTTTTCTTCTTGGTCCTGTAGCCATTAGCTCACGCAGTTCCCGGCTCGTGTGAGCGCCAATTAAGACTGTCTCGTTGAGCGTTACAAGTTCCGTATTTATTTTCACCAGTATCATGGACATGAAGGACAGGTCCCAGTGTCGATGTTTTACACCCAGGATGTCGTGATGCGTGGCGTGCAAGCGCTTCTTTAAATTGCGCTCGGTGACATCCATCTCACGTGTTCTGGCGTGCAGATTATGCTGCGAGTCAAATCCCGTACTCTTTGCAGCGATTGGGATCTGGCGGCGTGGTCGGAGCACAGACTCCACGCGACCGGTACTTTCAAGCGGCGGAGAAAGTGGAGAAGCGGCGGTCTGAGAGGCCCTCTTCGTCTCCCCACCGCCACCCAGGTCCA
Source organism: Chiridota heheva (assembly GCA_020152595.1). Classification (NCBI taxonomy): domain Eukaryota; kingdom Metazoa; phylum Echinodermata; class Holothuroidea; order Apodida; family Chiridotidae; genus Chiridota; species Chiridota heheva. The sequence goes on from JAIGNY010002944.1 coordinate 7,190, forward strand.
AAGCCAGGGAGGCGGGGCGCCGCCCACTCTAGCGGGCGCCTCTTGAAAAGGCGTACACGTCACGGTTCATCGGAAGTATAGCATTGAGACAGCTATTTTTCTTCTTGGTCCCGTAGCCAGCGGCTACGACAGTTATCACGGTTCCCCGGCCCATGTTTGCGGGTCCGTGCGGTTCCGAGTCCGTGTTTCACGGGTCCGTGCGGTTCCATTGGGCGGTTCCGCGGCCCGTGTTTCTGGTCCGTGCGGTTCCATCTGAGTCCACGGTCGCGTTCACGGGTCCTTTCGCTTCCATTGGGCGGCTCCAGTGGCGGAACTTATCTCTAATGGGATAGCGTACACTATGCGGTTCACCCGGTTATCGCCCACTAGCTACTACGCTCGTGGTCAGGTGACAGATGACTTTCTTTACAAGAAGTATAGCATCAGGACAGCTATTTTCTTCTTGGTCCCGTAGCCATTAGCTCGCAGTTCCACGACTTCGTGTGAGCATAATTAAGATGTGTCGTTGAACATTACCGTTCCGTAATTATTTTCACCAGTATCATGGACATGGAGGACCGTCCTCGGCGTCGATGCTCTACACACCCTTGATGACCCGGCATAAGCGTGATCGCGCTTCTTTGCTTTACGCTCGGTCACATCCATCTCCGCAGCGTTACGGCGTGCAGATTATGCTGCGAGTCCATTCGTGGTACTCTTTGCAGCGATTGGGTTCCAGCGGCGTGGTGAGCACAGACTCCACGCGACGGTATTTTCAGGTGCGACCGAGGCGCGTGGCTCGGTGTTGGATGCGTGCGGCTCCGTAGTTTTGTAGCGGGATATCGTACACGTCACGATTTACCCGGATATGCACCCGCTAGCTACGAGCTATGTGGCCAGGTGACAAGTGATAATCTTCACAAGTAGTATAGCGCCCGTGAGCTATTCTATTCATGGTTCCGTGGCCATTAGCTCGCAGTTCCGCGATCATGTGAGACACCATTTATCGATTATCCGCGTTGAGCGTTACATTTCGCAATTACTTTCACCAGTATCGTAGGCGCGGAGGACAGGCCTCCGTGCGTCGATGCGTTTACGCACCTCAGAGGTCCGCTTTGCATAGCGTGCAAGCGCTTCTCTGGGCCGTGCGGGCCTATGCGACCGGAGTTTTGCAGCGGGATAGCGTGCTGTGCGATGAACCCGAAGTTGAGTTAGCTAGCTAGGAAGCTGCTTGGTCATAGCTACGCTGTCCCACGGCCGTGTGAACTGCCTCTGTAGGATTTTCGCGTTGAGCGTCACAGTTCGCGATGTTTTGCGCCTATATCATCGACCGGCGGGCGGGTCCCTAGTGCCGGTGCGTTCTGGCGCCTTGACTGTCCTGCGGTGCGTCGCATGTAAGCGCTTCTTAGGTTGCGCTTTGGTGTTATCGACTTGTTCAAACCCGTGTACACGCTGTGGTCCTCGGTTCGCGATGGGACGGTCGGCCAACAGGCGGCGCCCTACGGGGTCTTCGTGAGTTAGTCCCCTTTTTACGGCTAGTTGTAGAGCCATTGGATTCCTTGCGGGTCCATTAGGGTCCGTGCGGCTCGATGTCGGTTCCATCACGGCCCCCACGGCTTGTTTTCGGCCCGTGCGGGTCCGTAACACAACAAGCGGCTCCGTCCGGGGCATGGGATGGCGTTTGGGTCTGTAGTGCTGCTTAGTTCTACAGCAAGGTAGCGTACAGCGTCGTCACACCCGTTAGTTTGGAGATCCCCGTCCGTGTGAGCTGACTTGGTGAGATTTTTCGCGTTGAGCGTCGCGGTTCCGCATAGTTTTTCACCAGTTCATGGACACGAGGGCGAGTCCCGTTTGTCGATGCGTCACGCTCCCAGGATCGTCGGCGTGTTAGCGCTTGCTCGGGTTCGAGGGCGCTCGGGTGATAAGATTTCCTTCTTTCGGGAGGCATACCATCGAGAGCTATTCCCTCCGTGTTACGTGGTTCCCGACCGTTCAAACTACTCTGAATGTGATTCTTGCGTCGAGCGAGACCCTCGGCTCACATTCTACAGATATTACAGCGGTTTCGTACAGCGTCGATAAACCCGAGTATCGAACCGGGATATTGCGACCGTTAGCGGCGTGTTGCAGTGTTCGGTCGTCGTTTTCTTGCTGGGGCGTTTTTGGCGTTGGCGGCAGTCCCCCCCAGCGTAGCCGCCCGGCCAGCGGCTCCGTAGTGATTTTATACAAGCGGAGTTAACGGCCTATACCAGCGGCGGCGGCTGTGTGGTAGAGGACCAGTAGCCATGAACTACTGCGTTCGCGCCGTTTCTCTTACGGGACACGTGCTGAGTCGGCGGTCGTCCCCTCTTCCCCACGCAGCTACGGTTTCGTAGCTCCGTGATGGAACAAACTCAGTTTCACGACTCGTATAGCTTGCGTGTACGTGAACTCCTCCGTATTTCTTACGGCCTCAGTTTATATATATTTTACCTATTCTCAGCGGGCGGCGTGCTGTGTACTTCTTCCCTGGCGTCGCCACTTGCACTCGGTGGCCCGTGGTGAATAGAGGTATAATGAGATAACGACTCACGTTACAGGTGTGAAATGCGTTCACGCTATCGTGGACCTAGGCGGTCCTTTGGTACTGATAGCTCGCCGTTCGGGACGCGTACCAGTACCAGTTGTCCCCCTCGGCGTAGCCCACGAGCTTTTGCTCCGTGGTGCTGCGACATCGTTGGCGGTGGACTCGTGGTTTTTACTTGTCATGCTGGCGCCTTTGTAGACCCATAGCGGATCTATTATATTTAGCGGGGTTGCGTGCTTTATGCGGCGTAAGTCCCCCCAGTAGCCCCGCGCTTTTCCGCTCCGTGGTGCAGGGTGTTTAGCGGTCCGTGTAGTATACACAGGGCGTCACCTCTTCGTGATTTCTACCCCAGTGTTGGGGTTTATGACTCATACGGTTGGCGTGTCGTTACCCCTACTTGTCAATATTACCTCCATGAAGGATATTTTTCTTGACCATAGGTGGCCTTTTGGTAGACAACCTTACGTTTGGGGTAGCTATTACCAACAACGGCACGTATGGTTCCTTCCATACTTTAACACCTTACAGCTGCTTCCTTGCGGTTTCGGACCTGTTACTTAACTGCCCGTACAGACATACGGTATTCGTTTTCTCGCGCCCGTGGCCGTAGGCTCAGCGGTTTCAAGGTTGTTACTATCGTGATGCGTTAACACTTTCTCCAGTCAACTTCTTAGACAAGTTTAGCTGTTGATAGGCGTGGCCTGGAGCTCTGCGGTCCCGCAACTGCTCACGGTTTTCACCCGTCAGATATCACCGTCGGTGCCGGCGGGGCTTCTTGATCAAGGTCGGGGCACTTTTCTTGTGACCCCTTCTGTCGGAAACTTGGGCGGGTACTTGGCCCTTTTTCGTCTCGGGCGCAGGGCGAACTTTGGCTGCTCGAGACCTTGCAGGCTTCCGCGTCACGAGCCTCGGGTCAGGGGCGATTTTGTCATAGTTCCGTCATGAGCTCTGGGATACCTTGCAGCTATCCACCAGGGGTTTTCGGTGGGGTCTCGGTCTTTGACTTGCGACCACTGGTGAGTTCTGGGAGATCTCTTCGTAGTGTGTCATGTGACATTTTCCTCCGATAGATCATCCAGTGGCTTTCTGTTAAAGTAGTCTGAACTGTTCGCCGACGGCGCGGTATGCACTCGGGTTGGGCATAACCTCTTTTCGGGATCTCGTGCGGCGTTAGAAACGCTTTTTGCGGTTTTTCTCTTGTTTTTGGTCTGACTCACTTTTCGGCGTTCGTGTTCCCCCTAACTTTAGCTCTTCTGGCGGTTATGCGCTAACGAATTTTTCCCTTGTCGGGATTTCTTCAATTCGTTTTCATTGGTACAACCGTTCCCAATCGTAGTTTCCTCGCGCGGTTCTGTCTCGTGGACGAATCCGGTGTGGCTTAATGGCGTTTTTGTGGACACTTTGCTGTAGTTGTGTCCAAACGCTCTTCGGTTGGCTTGTTTTTCTGGGCTTTACGCTCAGGTTCTTTCGAGTTTGCCTCCGTTACTGTCAACGAATGGTGCCTTGTTCGGTTTGACTGTACCTCGCCGTGGTTTCCTATGTTTTAGTTCCTCCCACTCTTGAGGTCTTTCATCCTTCGAGGTGAAGGAATTTCGTCCTTTAAAGCGGGATTCGGTTCGTGTGAGTTTTCGTACCAGCCATTAAAAAAAAAAAAAAAAAAAATGTGCGGCGATCTGAACTCCCTTCCTTCCTATCCTCGGTTGCAATCTGATTGCATATTATAGCATGGAAGGTAAGGTATAACTTGAAGTAAATTTACCCCGCTAATCGTGGCGGGGATATTTCGAGTTATACTTACCTTCCATGCATCCCCCGCCTCCCCTCTTGTTCAGGCCTCGGTGGAATGTTGAGTGAGGTGGTACAGAGAGTATTATGGAGGTCAGGGCTTGGCTGGTTACTGCGTTTTTAGGTTCGGTTAGAAGTGCGTTAGAATCAGGTCGTGTGACCAGATTGCATATTATAGCATGGAAGGTAAGTATAACTCTCGTAAATATCCCGCTACGCTT
>JAIGNY010002945.1:0-10439 GCA_020152595.1 Chiridota heheva
CTCCTTCATCTACTATAACATGAGCTGACAATAACTCTTCTATTTGAGTTATTTTCCCTTTAACTTCAGAATCCCTACCCAAAATATCCTTCAATTTTTGCAAATGAGTGATCAGTGTTTTCTCCTTAGATGCTCTCATAAAGCAAGGTCTATTGTAACTAAATACATCATGCAAAATTTCACCTTTCAACGTAAACAAAATGTAATGAGTACGATCTAAAATTTGGTATACCACTAACGGTCCACACCAATTTGCAGTTATTCTCTTTGAATTTATTGTCAATGAAGAAGATGTTGGCTTATGACACTAACTGTCATATAGAGTAAATTGGCATATTGTTCAAGCTGTGCAAATTTGCTAATTTTAGCGCTTCTTGATGCTTTTCTTGTAACGAAATCATTGTTTTTCCTAAATTTTAAAACTTTTGCTTCAAGTGTTTTGCATATTCTTCATGCCTTTGAGTAAACCCTGTTATGCGTTTGAGTAAACACATTAGGAGGTTGTCTTAAATTAAATTTATGATCTGGTACCCTGATATTTATTTCCTAAATCAAACATGCTATAAAATGTCGGAATGACTGACCCGAAAGGAAGCGAGTGGACAGGAAATTTTACATCAGCCTCCATTCCTGAAAATATTCATTGATTTTTATAAAAACATAATTTCAGTTGATAAATTTCTATGCGTAGTTCTATTTATTTTGAATAATTATGGACCCAACAATTTACGTTTGGACGTTCTCTTCGATGGACACATGTATTGACACGTACGTTATCTTTTTGCATGGTCGGGAGTGGTGAATGTCTGCATATTCCAAAATCATTTAAGAAAATCTTTTTTCTTAGATGAAATTTGATCATTTTTCTTCGCAGAAATAAAGACAGACGATCCGTTGCTTAACTCGGAAGCGGAAGTGACGACATACTACATAGCAATGGATTTTAACCTAGTGAAAGAGAGGGTATCTGGGTATGGGGTACGGAATGATACGTTTCGGACGTATTACGCAAGTCAGTTGAACCATAGAAGTTTTCTGTTCCCCAGTGCTAACCTTCTTACTCAGCACGCTGAGTTGAATCCAAAGCAGTTCTGCGATCTGAAGGAACTTGAAGCAAGTAAAAGCTGCCTAACTGAGAAGTGCACATGCACTCAAGTTATCAGCGCGAAGCTCGGAGAGGTGAACAAATGTTATCTTATACTATGAGACCTGTGTTATTGTCATGATATTGAAGGTGAACGTGCAATTGTATGGTATGAATGATTTGACTACGTACTTTATCTACTCATGGTTTAAACTCTAAATTCGATCTTCTATTCGAGTCCCTTTATCTGTCCTCAAGTTTGCGCCTTTTCCCGTATTGTTCACTGGTGCATGTCATATTCCTAAGTACGTTGTATGCAGTTTTTATTTAGTATTATGTTGACTTTGTTAAAGGGTATAAACCCGAAAAGGCGCATAAGGCTTGGACATCAATTCTCCTTTCACTTGTGTCCCCTCTGTCATCTGCTCTCCTTCTCACATCTGACCACAATCTCTACCCTGCTCTATCTCGTTCCTCCTCAACCATTCCCCTCCACGTCATTTTAGGCCTTCCAACGTTCCTATTCCCTTCTGATTTCATACCAAAGCTACAGCGTGATCATCGTCTATTTCTCCCTTTGAAACGAGTCCGATCCATTTCCACCTTCGTTGTCTTAGTTCATCACTAATACTCTTTGTATTATTAGTATTTCTGTTATGCGTTCGTTCGTCACTGTTTGTTGCCATCTGATTTTCAAATCTTTCTCACTAAAGCAATTGAACTAGAAGGTGTTCAGCTTTTTGTCATCTCCCTTTTTCAACTTCTAAGTTTCACATTCGTATATTAGCACGGGCAGTACCAACGTCCTATATAGCTTGATTTCGTTTTTCTTTCAATGCTTGCAAAACTACATACCTTACTTATTCTAAGGAACGCTCCTCTGGCTTTGGCACTTCTGTTGTAAATGTCCTTAGCTCCTCGTCCATTGGCAGTTAGCGTTGTTCCAGGGTATTTAAAGTCCTCTATATTCTCAACTTCCTCCTTTTCTACTTTTCATGCCTTCAGAAAATGACCGAAAGGAGTTGTTATCTGCATGTTATACAGGTATAAGATTTCCTGTTGTAATTGAGCAAAGCTACAGCCAAACATGTCATCTTTATTTTCTTTTAAAGATAGTTGAGTTTGTCCTCATTGACGAGGGTATGTACTTCGTTGGTCACCATCCAATGCACATGCACGGCCACAGCTTCCGGGTCGTGGCCATGGAGCAGCCAGGAAGGCCTCTTAGTAGAGATGCTGTGATCGCTATGGATCATACTGGAAAAATCAAACGCAACTTCGACGCACCTATCCTTAAAGATACAGTGACTGTGCCAAACGGTGGCTTCACCATAGTACGTTTTGAGGCCGACAATCCGGGATGGTGGCTCTTCCACTGTCACGTTACGTTTCATTCGGAGGTAAGATAGAACTGAACCAATTTCTTGTTTGAAGGCAAACTAAGATTTGGAAAAAAAATTCTGACGTAAGATTAAATACGTTGAACGGCGTAACTTAGCGAGTCATTGTTACGCTGTGAAAACTCAATGAGCCGTGATATAAGGCCTACCGACGGATTATACATGTTTTCCATTAGATTTTCAAAATCGCATTTTATTTTCGTTATGTATATGAAACAATGGCAACATTTATCAACTGAGTTGGTGAGAGAAACTTTATTTCGATATTTTTTTTGCTTAAAACTGAACAATTGCTGCCCATACTAAGTGATCCGTGTTATATAATATTCATGACGGGACTGTTATATGCGCACAATAGACCGACAGTAACGCTGAGTTGAATTCTGTCTAATTACTATACGATAACGAAAATTAAACCAATAAATCATGTTAATGGCAAATAAGAAATACATGGTCACCGTACTGACATAATTCATAGCTCATAGATTACGTTTGTGATGAACGACTGCTTAGTTTAGTTACCTATCTAAGTACGGAAATAGGCCACGTCCACCGTGACCATAGCAATGCGGTAAGTAGGTGAGGCAAACAAACTTCAAATCCGCAATCATGCATGACCAACGCATTTAACATTTAGATGCTCATGTATGCATGTGGCATGCGGTAAGTTTTGATCCACACATGGCACTTCTCTGGACCTTTAAGAGTTTTTAGCAAAAGAACTAAACAAATTCCTGTTTGCTAACCGTTCTGAGTGACGGGAATCGGATTTACAAAGCCCGAAGCGGGCGCGTAAGTGCAATTTTTGTTCACAATCTTGTCGTCACTCAGTCTGTGTGTGCACAAATTTGTTTTGTAGTATATTGCATTGACTGCATGAGCGCTTGCCGCTAGCTAGATGTACTGTAACAAAACCGCGTAAGATTTTTGCTCCACTTGGTTACGCAGATTTGGTTTCGTCTGGTAATTGGTTAAAAAAGCTGTCAATGAACTAGCTTGGAGAGGTTAATCGATAGAGCACCAGCTTTCCAGCCGGAAGGTCATGGCTTCAATCCTCGGTCGAGTTATACCAAGTAGAGAAAATGCGCAAATGGACGCTCTGTGCCAAATAGAAAATGTGCACCTACGCCATCCGCTCACGGTGCCGCCGAACCGTCTGATAACTGGTCAAGAAATAGTTTAAAAAAAAGAGCACACGGCAAAATACTCTCTTTGTTTGCCTCCAAGTGTTGGCATCTTTATTATCAAAACTCAACATTGCTAAAATTAAAACACAAATTTGTTTCTGGTTATTACCTTATCGCAATATATAGTATATATAGCTATGGGTATTGTACTCACCTTTTTGTATGGGAAGGAGTGTTGGTGGGTGGGTGTGTTTTGGGTGTGTTGTGTGTGTGTGTGTGTTTGTGGGTGGGGTGTGTTTGTGGGTGGGTGTGTGTTTTAGGTGGGTGTGTTGGTGGGTGTGTTTGTGGGTGGTGTGTTGGTGGGTAGGTGTGTTTGGGTGGGTGTGTTTGTGGGTGGGTGTGTTTGTGGGTGGATGTGTTTGTGGGTGTGTGTGTGTGTGGGTGGATGTGTGCGTGTTGGTTGGTGGGTGTGTTGGTGGGTGTGTGTGTTGGTGGGTGGGTGTGTTGGTGGGTGGGTGTGTTGGTGGGTGGGTGTGTTGGTGGGTGGGTGTGTTGGTGGGTGGGTGTGTTGGTGGGTGGGTGTGTTGGTGGATGGGTATGTTGGTGGGTGGGTGTGTTGGTAAGTGGGTGCGTGTTGATGGGTTGGTGTGTGGGTGGGTGTGCGATTGTGTGGGTGAGTGGATTAGTGTGTGTTTGGGTGGTGGGTGGGTGAGTGAGTGGGGATGTATGGGTGAGTGGGTGGGTGGGTGTACCCATTTTGTGTCGCATGTACGAAGAAAACCATACAAGTTATTATGTTGGAACTTGGTAGGAGGGTGTAGGGTGATGTGAACTTATGGGTCATATACCTTAAAGGTCAGATATCAATAATTGATTAAAATATCAAATTTTGTGTCGCGTGTGCAGAGAAAACCGTACAAACTATCACGTTGAAACTTGGTGGAGGTTGTAGAGTAAATGCGAACTTACGTTTCCCACAAAATGGATTATGTGATCAAAGGAACATATATTTGATTAAAAATACAAGATCGGTACAGTACCTATAAAGTTTAAAGGTCAGAGGTCAAATAATTGATTAAAAATGGCAATTTTTTTATTGTGCTTCCTAGGAAAACCGTAAGTAATATTAGGTTGATACTTGGTGGGATAGTGGAAGGTAATATAGGGTGGCTTCCCTCATAAAATAGAACATGTCTTTTAGGTCAGAGGTAAAACAGTTCATTTAAAATGGTAAATTTTGGTCTATCAGTTGTCATGCGAAAAGTGTATGTGCAATCGAGTTGTTACTTGGTGGGTTGATCAAAAACAATCCAAAATTGTATTTCGCAAGAGGTGTGACATGGCGCTTAAAGGTCAAAGGTCAAAAATCAAATAATTGTAAGTTTTGCTTTTGTTTTGCATTTTATTGGAAAAACGTAATTGCTTTTGTGTTAATCCTTGGTGGTTGGTGGAGGTTGTTACTTGGTGGTTGGTTGCAAGGGTCATGCAGGGTTATGTCCCACACATTATGGGATATGCCACTTGAGGGTCAAAGGTTAGCGGTCAAGTAATTGATTAAACATAGGAAATTTTGTGTCACGCTTCCTGAGAAAACCGTAAGTAGCATTGGGTAAATTGGTACTTGGTGTAAGGTGACGTAGGGTTGTGTCCGCACAAAATAGGACATGTCACGTAAAGGCCAAAGGTCAGAAGATTATTTTGATTCAAATTGTGCAATGCTTGGTGGGTTGAGAGGTGATAATCTTGTGTTTTTAAAAGATGGGACAACTTTAAAATATTTTTCCGGCAGAGGTGATTGCCATCTTGTGTTGCGTTTTGAAAGGTTACTTTTGCATTTTCCGTTTTTGAAAGTGTCTGTCTAATTTTCACATTGTCAACAAGGGTAATTCGTGTACAGTGGGCATTACATAAAAACTTACTTCCGGTATCGAAAAGGTACCCAATTAAGTGCGTGTGACGTTACATGCACATACTATGTGCTTAAAATAGCACTAGACAAAAAAGTGATGGCGTATTTTTAGAGGTACTCCAAAAATCAAATGATAATCTAGCACGCAACATGTTAATATGGTTATATGAATATGGACAGGTAGCGATTTTGCCATGAATATGTTCCTTTGCTATAAATATGTTTCTTTGCCTTAAATATGCTCTTTTGCCATAAATATATTTTCCTTTGCTATAAATACCTTCCTTTGCCATGAATATTTTCCTTTGCCATAAATATGTTCCTTTACCATAAATATGTTCCTTTGTTATAAATATGTTCCTTTGCCACAAATATGTTCCTTTTAATATTCTGAACATTTGATTAATATATATTTATCAAAAATGTCCACTCTTTTCTGAGATATTCGCAAAAAAGTAAAAACTTAAGCCCCAAGAAACGGCTGGACTTCCAATATTAACAAAGGCGTGAGAGGTAAGATTAAGAATACAGCGAGGCCTACGATGCATATCTTTCACTGCGTGTCATTGTGCCACATTGACCTATAGGCTACGTCAAAATATCAGTTTCATTTCATCAGACATCAGAATAAGAGTTAAGCATTCATTTGCTAATTATTATGTGCCCTTTTCTTGTGGATAAAGAGGAAATATCGAAGTCAAGTTCAGCTCCATTATTTCTTTATGATTGGCGAACACCACTTGTTACGTTAGGCTGTAGGTATTACTGTATAGTTCACTGTAACTTTCACATAGCGCTGTTGTTATACTGTCCTATCCTTACGTCACGAAAAAAATGATACATAATGAGCATACGTTTGGAGACCTAAAAGAAGTTGGGTTTTCACATTTTAGGATCGATTTTGTGAGAAAGTGTTTGTGGTGAGTGTTTATGAAGGGCACGGTATCAATTTATGCAAAGCGGTTGCTACCTGTCCATATACCTTTAAGGGCTCTACTTGTCTGTGGGCTATGGAGGTATGAAGTTTATCAATCTGTGGATAATTTAGCTGTGAAATAACGCCCCGCGCTACTCACTTTTTGTACATGATATCAACCAAAGTCAGAAGTCCATCGACAAGATTGCGAAACCCATGTCCCTTTACTCTTTTGAATATGCATTTATCGTTCACTCTACCTATTATGTACTGTTGTACAGTTGTACAGGCCTCAAGTAATATTAACCAAGTGCTACTGAAGGGAATTGGATGCTATGTGAATATTGAATTAAATTAAATAAATGATAAGAAAATTACTCAAAATCCCGAAGTGGACTATATCACCAGAAAGCCTCAATTATAATTTTATCGTGTGTAAGCAAAAAGTCAAAGCATCTTATAATATTTGTTTCTTGCATGATTATCTTAAAATATCGCTTGCCGCGTCGCGTTCGGTGTGTTACGGCCTTTTAAGCCATTTTGCGTATTTACATTCCTTGGTCATACCAAAGACTTTAAAAACGGGCTCCCCTGATTGTTGCTCAGCATCAGGAAATCGAAGCAGGGCAAATACAGGCTTGCGCGCTGCCGTTTGTTGGTTGCCACTTTGAGCCACCAAACTTTCTCGCAAATTGCACTGGTAAATTAAGGTTCCGTGAAACGTTGCTTCCAAATGGGAGACCCCTTCAACTTTGGGAAAATTTCCTTCCTTTTCAGGAAGCTCTTCAATTTTCGAAAAATTTCCTTCATTTTGTGGATTATTTTAAATTTTCGAGAAATTTTTTGAATTCTCAGGAATGCTGGATATATTGCCAAATTTCCCTCAATAATTTGAACAGAATTTTATGCAATTTTACCAAGTTGTGTCCATTTCTTGTTAGTATTTTACCAATGTTACCTCCCAGCCGGGTAGAAAGCATGTAACCATGCTGGTGAAAATCCTCAGAAGGGGCAGTTTTTTCTTGACCCCACCCACCCCCCACGTCATGTACCTCTATAATATATATATATATATATATATATATATATATATATATATATATATATATATATATATAATACACTCTTTTCTTTTAAAGAATATATGGTGCCTTTGTTTGTTTTCAGGTTGGCATGGCATTTGTCATTCACACTGGCACCGAAGACGATCTCCCACCAATTCCTTCAAACTTCCCCAGGTGTTATAGCTGGCCACAAGCAGAAGCGACGCCCACAAATTCTGGAAGTAAAGTTTCTTAAATGAATACTTTCATCATACTGTGCCTGATATCATATACGTTATTTAAAATGTAATATCTTTCATCGGAGACAAGTGGAAAAATTTTACTGTTAACTTAAGTTTTCATCAAAGTTACTACTAATCGGAAAATCCCTTTAATTTTCTTAAAATTTTTTGAAATTTTCTTTTAATTTCGTGGAAATTGTGGCTAATTTTTTTAAATTTACCAAAATATCCAATAATTTTACCACATTTGTCAATTTTATGTTAACCGGGAAGGAAGCATATAACCGGGAAGGAAGCATATAACCGGGAAGGTGAAATTCTCTCAAAGATGGAGGAGAGGTGGAGTTCCCCCTGCACCGCCTCTAGTGGGGAGGGGGAAACACATTAAGTGATTTTCCATCTCTTTTGTTATTTGGCATAAACATAAATTGGGTTTTCCTGAAGAAAATGGTGGCAAGGAAGTCTTGGTCCTTTCAGCCTTTGCACACTCTAAAAACAATTTGGTCAGCGAAATGACCAAATTTCTTGGTCATGGAAAATTAACTAACTCACTTTGGTCAAATTTTGTATGCAGATGAGCAAAGTTTAGTCCGCAGAAGGCAATGGGGCATCGAAGGCATTTGACTAATGTATTAGGTCCGGGAAAATAACTGCTCTCATTGGCCGGACATATAATATGAATGCATAATGAGCGACCGCAAAGTTCAACCGTTCTCGATATCACTGTAGACCTAATTCAAAAGTTGTTTACCATCCGGGAACTTTACAATCGTTGACAAATTGGTAGGCACAGTGCAGCAGTGCGGGAATCTGAACATATAAAAACTACGCATATTGTGCTCGATTGATTATCAATGTAAATTGGGTTATTCTGACCTATTTTATCATTAGTTTCGCACAAAACGCTTGAAATTAGTCAATAGTTTCAACGCAAAATAGTAGTGGGGAGTAATCTACACGGTTGTGATTTTAACCGAAAATGTTTGGTTTCGAAAGTAAAAAAAACTTGCACTTTGCACGAGTTTTCAAGCAAGGCCAAAATTAGCGTTCACGCATGATAAAAGGGAACCGATTAATCAGTCGTTAATCGAACTCTTAGACGATTGTATTATAAGTTTTACGTCTAAATTAAAACTTAAAATTAAAGAAAGTATCACTGGGTAATAGTTAATTACATATGACCACATCAAGGTAGATATCAATTTGATTGAGTGTTCATTTATTATATACAAATAAATGTCATGTCTTGATATGGTTATGCGTGTGATTTATGTCAAAACAAGATGTGAATTTGTTATGGAATTTTTCTCTGGGATTTATAATTACTTTTTGGTAGGGTGGACCTTGTGGATGTTTTCTCAACTAAGCAAGGGTCAGTGAATTAAGGTTCTTTTTACACTATTTTGAATGATATAAGATCGTACCTGTATAGGATGGATATAATTGTAAATATAAATGCCAAGAATTGTTGGACTTAAAAAAAAATTGATATTCAAGCTAGGCTACATGAAGGGAATAGTTTTGAAGGCACTATTACAAATCACACAATGCAAAATTGATTATTTGAATGACTGCAAATACTACCTGCTAATATATTCACCAGGTTCATACTATTTTTTCATTCCATATCAAGCTATAGGCCTATATGTCAGTGTTCCGCCACCAAAAGTACATTAAACACCAAGCTTCATGAGGAGATAAGATTGAAATGAATACTCACCTAGTACTATTATCAAAACTTGGAAAATGGACATCTTCTTTAGATGTCTCATATTTTATCATACATTTGAATATATGGTTTGTTACTTTTGCTGTATTTGTCTTTTTGCCAATCTTTTCCTTGATGTTTGATTTGATATTTGCTATCATATATTTCATTTTAACAAGGCCTCACCTTAACCATTCACCTGAATGAATTATCTTGTATAACGATGAGTGAGATAAAAAAAAACAGACATTGTCTATTCATCACATCATAAGATCATATTCTCAGACTATATACATGACCATCTAAATGTGATTTTTCTTACTGCTTAAATGACCCGTTATACAACTTGATAGTGTAGATGTGTACATACAGTTTTGTGTGTTAAATTATAGTGTATGAAATGTGTTATGTATATGAATATATAAAGAGTGCATCTATGCATACTCTTCTTTTGCCTACACTAATAATTCACTTAAAAGGTAAACTTTGTGCATGCTTAAAGATCAAATTTTCATTAAAAATGTGAAACACTTTTAGGAATTTTTGTTATCTATGTAAGAAGTCAAATATTGATATATTATATATATATATATATATATATATATATATATATATATATATATATATATATATATATATATATATATATATATATATATATATATATATATATATATATATATATATATATATATATATATATATATATATATATATATATATATATATATATATATATATATATATATATATATATATATATATATATATATATATATATATATATATATATATATATATATATATATATATATATATATATATATATATATATATATATATATATATATATATATATATATATATATATATATATATATATATATATATATATATATATATATATATATATATATATATATATATATATATATATATATATATATATATATATATATATATATATATATATATATATATATATATATATATATATATATATATATATA
>JAIGNY010003008.1:0-65000 GCA_020152595.1 Chiridota heheva
TTCACTGGCCCGCAGTGTATAATTCATTGGCCCACGGTGTATAATTCACTGGCCCGCGGTGTAAAATTCATTGGACCGCATGTATAATTCACTGGTCCGCAGTGTATAATTCACTGGCCGGCAGTGTATAATTCACTGGCCCGCAGTGTATAATTCACTGGCCCGCGCTTAGGGCTGGTTTCTAGGGGCTTATAGGGGGGCTAAGACCCCTTCTTAACAATTGACCTGACTTAAAGGGCTCATGCCCCCCCCCCCCTGCCCCTTCCGAAAATGATGAAATCAATTGACTGTGAGTGTGGATAAGTTAGGGCATCTGAAAGTAGCAAAATATAGTCCTAGAAGTTTCTTCTTTAAAATGAAGACTTTAATAACGTATCTTAAGTAGCCTAGTGCGTAAGTGAGAAGGTTATCAATGTTTGAGAAGATAAAGCAAATGTTACCAGGGCACATTGTGCTTTGGCCTCTCTTTGTGAGCCGCCTTGAATTTTTTTTTAAATCAGCCCTGCCTGTGGTGTATTCAAGGCCGGTAGTGCATAGGCCTATATCACCAAAAAAGAAAAAAAAAAAGGAATTTTTTCCACGATGATCTATTCCAATTCAATGGTAAGAGACAGCTATATCGCTGACCTACGTGTACCGCGCCGTAGTGTATATATAGAAAAGTAATAAAGCGGCTGGCTAAATTCTAACACAATGATGTAATAAGCCACATGGATGCACGAGAATATATAATTAACATAGAGATTTGCCCATTTGGAAGAAAATGGTTTTTCTCCCAAAAGGGAGAAGAGACCAGACTTATAATACAGTCAAAAGAAAATAATCATGTTTTCCTGTTTATACATAACAAATTTGCATACAAGGACCTACAATTTCCAAATTCTAAAATATTTTCAATTTTTTAAAAGATTTTGATTGGAAATTTTGCTATTTTCATGTTTCTTTTACAAGAGCTGTAAGCTACAATTATGTATTTGTGCCCATACCTGTCCAAAGATCTTTAAATTTTGTTCATTCTGCACAAGAATTTTAACAAAAGATAATCGTTAGTGTGTTTTTGTTCGTTTTCAATTTTGCAGTCTCTTTTGGAAACATGCACTCTTGCATTTTCAAGTGAATTTATCAGGGAAATATTCAAGGAAGATTGATGTTGTATCGAGTTTTCATCCCATCAGCCCTACTCCTTAGAAGCTCTCTCTGAATTTTAATTACATTCTGGCACTTGTTACAATCATAAATCAGTACCGTATAAATGCAATAATGCTATTAAGGTAATCTGCCCCCAGATGTCCAAACAGAATCTGTTTCGGCGTGATTTCAATTTGTTTATCAGAGGACATGATTAAGGCATCAGCTTGATGTGGGGTATATGTCACCTGCCTGGATGAATCAAGATTTTATCAAATGTTGATGGGAAAGCATACCCTAACTTACTCATATCCAGGGGGAGATTTTAAAGGGCATGCAGTCTCTGTAAATAATTGTTGTCTATCTTCAGGTGGTTGTCTTCTCAAGCAGAATTGTAAATTCACTGAAACTTTCTACGCTGCGTTGCAAATGTTCTGAGCTTCTATGTGGTAGCAGGGCACAATATTTCTGCAGAAAATATAGCTTTAGGATATGAAGGTGTTGGCAGTATATTGTTTGCAGTGAATTTAGGGCTGCTACAATCTTGGACAAAACTCTTTGGGACGTATGTACACTCCTGTTCCCCATCTTCAATGTTGGTAAAATAAATGGAAATTGCTAATAATTGCTCTCCTTGTCTCTGTTTTTTCAAGTGAAATATTTTGACAACATTAAAAGGGGGAGGAGCACCTGAAAAATAGCTGTACATTAAAATTTGAAATAGCATGCTAACTTTCCGGTAATTGTCGATCCCAACAGTTTTGTCCAAGATTTTAGCTCTAATTAAATAGATGCAGAAGAGTAAATCAATATATATTATTGTAAATTAGGGTGCTATAATCACAAAAAAAGCACTGTGCAGTAAGGTTAATTTTGTTTCAATTATTATAACAATACTGATTAAATGAAATTATGATAATTGCTTTATAACTTAAAATTATGAATTGATAAATAATCCTTCATGACTGAAAAGTTTTTAGAAATAGGTGAAGGTTACCAATGTAAGTAAAATAAATGATAGCAAGATGATGAAGGAATAAAATACTCAGTCAAAATTATAATGATATTATAATCAAACAAGTGAAAAAATGAAATCCTAAACAGTAATTTAATACATACTAAACATGACAGTACAAAAAGATAGTAACACTTTTTTTTCAGAATGGGTACAAAGACATTTTGAAATGCAGCCTATACCTTACAGAAATATCAGCTTGCAGAAAGCTTCCAGCATGCTTGTGACAAACTAACACTTTTAGCTTGCACAAGCATGCTGCAAGCTTACAGAAAGCATGGTGCAAGCTGGTATTTTAAACAAATTAGCTTGCGCAATCTAGCAAAAACTGTCTGCAAGCTTGCGCAAGCTGGCAAAACTTTCTGCAAGCTAACAATATCTTATGCTAGCTTGCACAAGCTAAAATGAGCTTGCACAAGCTTGCAAGCTAGTATTTGTTCCAAATACTAGCTTGCAGCATGCTTGCATAAGCTTGCAGTGTTTGCATAAGCTTGCAGCATTCTTGCACAAGCTATAAATGTCAGCTTGTCGCAAGTGTGCTGCTAGCTAAAGTTTGTGTAAGGAAAATATCAGCCTGATACTCTCCAACTGCGATATGTACAAAGGATTACAGTGAATGTATCATCATCATCATGTCAGCATTTCTAGATGTGTGACGTCAATACTTGTGACTGACCACACAGAGAAAACACATGTGGTCATGAGAGGATTAAAGTGATAAAAATACCAAAACAGATTAGCATCCTAGCTTGAGATTTTAATTCCAAGGCTCTGATGCTTGCACCGTACATCAAGATAAATGATATCAGAAGCAGCTACCATATACTCTAAATGAGTCACCACTTGAACTTCATGGGTATATATAGTGCTGCAGCTTTAGAAACACTTAATGTAACTTTTGAATGTCACATTTCACAGAATTAAACAATCTTGTAAAGTTGGAAACATCAAAGACATATAGTATATCTCAAGATATCAATGGCATGGAAAAAATGTTTAGATAGAGAAAATGATTGAGTTCACTTAAAATTACACTTTTCATTAATATTGTAATCTTGGCATGTAGCATGTAGAATAATGGTTTATATTTGGAGTCACAAGTGGTGTTTAAAAGGTAACTTTGGAAGTATATTAACTTCAGACTCTGACTCGGTGACATAATGAATATATTTATTAGCAAATCTATGGAAGCTAAAAAAAACTAACAACTGGTAAATAGATGTAAAATATCCATAAGATGTTTGCTCAAACAACCAACTTTTGCATGACACATCACAAAAAATCAGCCATTTTTGTGTTTCAAAATAATTTTATTTAACTGGTATATGACATCTGCCAAGTTGTCTTATTTGTACAAGTTAAATTATAGTGAAATAAATATAGGCAACCTGGTTTCAAATATTGTTGGTTGTCTCAGCTGTTTTAGATCAATATTCCCAAAATTGATGCAGACTGGATAGCTTTAAAATGATTTTTAGAGTTGGGTTTCAACGGTTTTTCTGCCAAATATATATCATATTTGAACCAAATGCAACTTTATGTGTAATACAGTAGTTGGTACATGTATGTAATTTGGGTTTTCTGTTATATGTGAAAATAAATATTCCCCAGAATTTATCAGTTGCAATTGTGAGTATATACCATATTGCATGATATTAGGCGAAAAATAATATAGTGAGAAAATATTCTCCTTCAAATTAATATATTTAACCATCTTCCCACCTATAAGCCACTGCATGCTTTGTGACTCTTTGAAGTGAAATGTATATTGTTCTATAGTGTAAATCGCCAATTTCATTTGTTAGAAGCAATGTCATTTTTAAAACCAATTTTATTATTTATGTTTTTGAAGATATACGTGTGATATGTATGTTTATTAAAAGATTGCTTAAATTTGTTTTTTATCGCAGGATCATGCAGTTTTTTAATTTTTGTTGTATCTCATATTAATTTTTTACATAAAATCAAATTTTGCCATGGAAACAAGAACATTGTAAGTACAGTCACAGCTGTGCTACATTAAATTTCTCATATAAGGTTGTCATCAGGCCAAAACACTGAAAACCCAAATTTTTAAACTTTCTCCAAAGCAAATAGGAAAATTTATGCTACACATCTTAATATAGTTTTTAATGATATTTTTTCTGAAAATATTAAGTTATTAAAAATTGCATTTAGCAAATACTGACATGAAAATGGGTATGGAAAACACTTTCAAGATGAATATTCCATGATCCATTATGTTTACTATTCATGCTCATTATTTTGATTGATGATGTACCACAGAAACTAATAGAGCTGAAATGAGTATTTATCGTTATCATCTGTTTTTAATTTGGTTTGAGGATGGACGATCTTGTGGATGATGTATTGTAGATGGTACTGACGTTGATAGCGGAATCTGCCTTGAAATACCATGGAATCAAGTGATGTAACTATATATGTGAAGTGTTGATTGACATGCGTTAATTAATGTTTGTTTTGCTTGTACATTGTTTTTGATACCATGCACAAGTACAAGTTGTCAATCAAAGATCAGTTGTTACAGACATGGTCATCATAGCTATTGATATCAATTTGTAAGAGATATATGTATATATATATATATATATATATATTTATGTATGTATGTATATAAATATATTGTAAGTAGATGGACAATTGAATGATGATTGAGTGATTGTGTAACAAATTATTTTAGTGGTTGATAGCTATATACAATTATAGTTAACAGTCAGTGATGTAGAGAATCTAGATTGTGTTGTCATGCATTCACATTCTGAGCAATGTTGCTATTATGTATTTTATTGAAAATTCTTTAAAGGGGCACTAGACCAGAAAGTGATGGCACAATTTTGAGAGACTCACAACTGTTCAGTAAGGATGATGTCTGGTAGATGGTAGTGACATTGATAGTGGAATCTGCATTGGAATACCATTGGAATTAAGTGATGTTACTATATCTACGTAAAGTGTTGATTGACATATGAGTTAATTAATGTTGGTTTTGCTTGTACATTGATTTTCATACCATGCACAAATGGAAGTCGTAATTCAATGATCACGTTGTTATGCAGACATTCTTACAGATTCTTACAGATCCTTTTCTGGTGAAAGGCACCTCTGTTCCTCCTGTACCAGCTCTTCTTCTGAACCCTTAGAGAAAAGGGGCACTAGACCGAAAAGTGAGGGCATAATTTTTCATAGACTTACAAATATTCAGCAATGATGGGCGATTTTGTGGATGTGTTGTAGATGGTACTGGCGTTGATAGCAGAATCTGCATTGAAATACCATGGAACTAAGTGATGTAACTATCTATGTAAAGTGTTGATTGATATGAGTTGATGCTGACACCATATACAAGGGCAAGTTGTAACTCAATGATCAGTTGTTACACACATGGTTGTTATAACTATAAATACATTTTTATGGGAATTAAATCTATATATGCATATACACCCTATATGTATTGTAAGTTTTATATAATGAACATGTTATTATCTCATCACCTACATACAGTAGACATATATGTGGGGAAGAGATATTGTAGTCACTTTGCTGTATAGGTAAATTTCTGCTTATCTACCTCCTACACTACATGGTCAACCCCTTGATATTAGCAGGGCTAGTAGTGCCCACCAGGGGGTCTCATGATGACCTCATAATAGGGGTTAACGTCATAAATTTTTGCAACGGGACAAAATTTGGTGCTTTTTGTGTGTGTCTGTATGTTCGGTTGTATATGTGTGTGTGTGTTCATGTCTGTATATGCAACAATTAATGTTATGTTGCTTATAACTCAAAAAGTGTAATACACACTTGAACCAAATTTGGTAGGCACGTACCCCTGGCCTGGAAATTTTGTCTCCAAGGTTTTGGGGTACAAAAGTCACAGGGCAAATGTGACAAGTTTTTGGTGATGGCTGTATCTTTTGAAGGAATTACTTGGTTTCTTTACAAATTGCATAGGTGGGTAGGATTTGACATTCTAATGAAATTTAGAATAATTAGAGGTCATGGATCAAAGGTCAAGTAAGTGTTGTTTTTTTGCCACATTTTGTGCCATCTTAAACTAAAAACGTACAAGACCTATACCAACCTCGTGTTGTGCCATGATACCTTGGTAAATGAATTTGTATCCTGTAGACTCTGGGGTCAAAAGGTCAAAGTGCTATTGACCACTTTTCACCATTTTCTCATATAGTTAAGGAATGGTAAGTGTGACATGAGCATGAATGGTGTCATACAGTAGGGTACAATAAATGTGAACAATTTTAGAAGTTGTTTCAGTGATAGGGGTCAGAGGTCAAATATGATTTTAGGGGGTAATTATATGTACTAATTTATACATTTTTTGCCAAAAGTCACAAGAGCTATATAATGACCCAGTTAACTATTTCCCCCACTATGCTGTATGCTTAAGGTGATGAGATCAGCAACTCTATGGATTGCTTTCTCAGGCTTAGTAATTAAGTGAATGCTTAAAGAATTATTTTAGATGTCAGACTTGTGTCTGATGTGTGTTATTGCACTATTATCTGTATATGTATGTATCTTTGGATCATGGGTTCTGATTTGCCTATACCCAAAGTGTTAGGGAGGGGAGGGGGAGCAAATCACGAAATCAGATTTGCCTACCAAAATTGAAGGGGGAAATATCACAAAATCATGCTAAGATACAAAAATTACTGTATACAAAAGATACTAATTCTGAAACAAAGAGGGGGAGGCAAATTCCCCCCTCAATTATCATCTTCAAATCTTACCTGTGGCTTGGGTGAGGTGTTGTCTTTTCATATGTTTACCAGTTTATGTGTGTGTCTATATAGCTTCCCCAGCCTTTGCACCTACTACCTAGCTCTCTATGTAGATTGATACTCATTTTGGTGTTTGGGATGTATGACCATAAAAGCAAAAGATCTTTAAAAAAAAATGCGCACAAGATTTTAAATAAGTTTTGGAATGTAATGGTAAAACGGATTCCATAACTATCTTAGTCGATTGTATATGATTAAGCATTGTTTACATTTCCTGCTAAAGATGAGATGAGTCCTGCACTAGACAAAAAAAAAAAACACTTTGTTTTTTTTACTCGCCTAGAATTTGTTTCCGAATACTGCACATTTCTAAAAATCTAAAAGCTCGGCTTTTAAGTCTCAAGTTTAGAATGGTGTGAGTATACAGTATGCATACCAGTGTAATGCTCTGTATAGATAGCACCACTGAAACCAAAGTGAAATATATCAGATAAACGAACATCTGCATTTTTTTTTGCATACATTATGTACCGGCATATACTATTATGAAATTAGATAGGCCTATAGGGAAAATACCAAAAAGGTGCTTAAAAAATGTATGCTAATTTTTTTGGAAAATTATTCAGCATACTGTACACTGAAGTAAACTAGCTGTTTCCACTCATTTTTCTTTTTATTATAAGTCTATTAATTTTACCTGCAGGTAAGTTTTTAATTACAAAAGTGTAATTAGGCTATATTTTGGTCAAAAATATAATCAGAAACTAACATACACTGAATTTTTTGGCATAATCAAAATCCACAGACATATATTAGGCTGGGTAAAACGGAAGACAAATACATGAAAATTTTATTGCTTGCCATGTATCGTGAAGAGATTATTGCTGAAGGGACCACCATGACATCAATGTGAAAAAACATATTCCTCTATTGATCCCCTCTCCCCCCCTCATCTCTTTTATCCCAACACTGGCAACCTGTAGCTGCAAGATTTCCTGAAATAAGCACCATATTTTGCATGGCTCCTAGCGACGTAGTGCACGTTGTGCTGCTAGCTTTGAACATCTAAAAAAATAATTATGAACATAAAGTAAAATAGACGTAGAAAAATACTATACCCCCAAAAAATGTGTTATTGTTTTTTGGAACGTGGTTCAGCATACAAACTGTTTGCACTTATTTATCTTTCATCTATTAAACTGTAGTTCAGTTTTAAATCAAAAAAGTGAATTCTTTCTCAAAAGATTTTTTTCTCCTACCTATATTAATACCCAAGTTTTTGCCAACAATAAAATCAGCAACTGATGTACATGTATACTGTATTTCTGCCATAATCAAAATCCATAGTCATATATATATATATATATATATATTTAAATATATATAAATATATATATAGTATAAAGCAGAGTAAAACGGAAGGCAAATACATGAAAATGTCATTGCTTGTTATGTATCTTGAAGAGATTATTGCTGGAGGGAACACCATGACATCAATGTGAAAAAACATATACCTCTATTGATCCCCCTCATCCGTTTTATCCCCACAACCTGTAGCTGCAAGATTTCCCAAAATAAGCACCACATTTTGCATGGCTCCGAGTGACGTACTGTACGTTGTGCTGCTAGCTTTGAACATGACTGCCGCCTTGAGATTCTAACTATGAAATCTATTTCTGAGTACCATTTTAGATAGCTATGATTATCTGGTCTCTATTGAAGTGGTGAGAAACATGTGATTCAACACTTTCCCCATGTTGTTTTTATGTATGGTTAGTGATATTCAAATAGAGGCATCCATGCATGTATCGTGAAATTACATTCATTATTTTGCAAAGATTTTCTGCAGAGGTAACACCTATGCAGGTGGCGATAGAATTTTGCCCTGATTATTTTTGTGGCCTTTTTTTATAATCTCTCCTGGAGCATAATTCTTAAAGCCTGCTGATGGAGATGCGGTTCAATTAGGGGTGCAGTGAGGTGAGGGAAGGATTTAAATGACACTGGGATGTACCGCCCGCAGAAATAGCAGAGAAGGTGTAAAAATGCTATAGGCATGGGCTATTTATAGGAATTCAGATCTATTTCATGAGTTTTATTGTTTAATACATGATCTTGCAACTGGCACCATAGTGGCTCATTTAAGTCACAAAATTTTCTCTGAACAGGTGAAGTTTGGAAATGAGTGCATATATAGTGGAGCTGTCCATTAAAGTGTTCATATAAAAGCCCAAATGCTACATTGACTGTGCAACTAGTTTAAATTAAATATCTTGAAATCTGGCCCCAATTTTAGTTAACATTCTTGACAGAGTAGTGTTTTCTTCCTTTGTATTTTTTTTTGTCATTCTCCTTACATAAATACTGCAGCAAGCTTACAGTATGCTTGCAGCAAGCTTAAAATTTTAGCTTGCGCAAGCATGCTGTAAGCAGCTGCAAGCTAGTATTTGGAACAAATTAGCTTGCACAAGCTAGCAAAAACAATCGGCAAGCTTGTGCAAGCTAGCAAAAACAAATATTTTGTGCTAGCTTGGGCAAGCTAATATTACCTTAAACAAGCTAGTATAGCACACTTGCTGCAAGCTTGCAGCATGCTTGCACAAGCTTGCAGCATGCTCGTATAAGCTAAAAATTGTTAGCTTAATTGTCTCAAGCATGCTGCAAGCTAAAATTTCTGTAAGGGTCAGCTCCTGTTCATGAGAATATTAAAAAAAAACCATTTTAAAGGTATGTGTTTGCAAGTGCAGAGATGAGTCTGCTGGATTCTTATGAAATCGTAGGGAAATGCAATTAAGCTTGCTTTCAGCTCGCAGCAAGCTCGCAACTGGAACTTTTATGAGCTTACAGAACATAAACAAGATCATTTGAGGCTATGTATACAGTAAGTTCTTGGGAAAGATGTAAAAGCTATGAGTATACTTCAAATTACTAAGAGCTAGACATTTTGCTAAAAGCCCCTAGATGTACAATTAATGCTCTCTCATGTTTTGCATTCACTAAAAGGTGCCATTAGAAAGTGAATTCCAACTTTTATATCATATGTAAAAAATTCATTTAAAAATAAATTATTTTGATATAGCAGAATAATTAGCATAGTATTTCTATTTGAAAGTTTTAACTTTTTCACTGCAATTGAAAAGAGAACCTTGAATTCATAGTTATCTGAATAAAAGATAAGATATTAATCAGTGATTTGGTAGTAAGCTTATTTCCTGTGAGTGTGTACTGAACCAGCAGTTATTGATCTTCCTGCCTGTTTTGTCCTATTTATCTGTCTGCTCCAGATAAAGTACATTTTGAAGTGCATATGATGTTTGGTTTGATTAATCAGTGATTGTCAATAAGGAAGGCTTAGTGAGTTATCGATTGCAACTGCCAGTGTAGATTTAGCAGGGAGGGTTGGCCAAAGAAAGTGTGCATGCATAATACACTATAGCTAGCTATTGCAGGCCTGTAGTCAGGAGGTTTGTCCGAGCGAACAAACCTCCTTGGTTGAGAAAGTGCCGTTTTCAAATCTAAATTTTTTTAAGCACCTGGATTTTCAAGATTTGTTGTCCTTTTATAGGAAAAATGAACCCCCCTTTCAATTCCTGGCTACTGGCCTGTATTGGTTGCTAATATATTAAAATTCAGAATTAAAGTTTGCTATTGTTAAGAAGTATACAGAGCTACTGTATATAGTGCAAATGCCCTCTGATCATGATCGTGATTGCAGGTCCAACTTTAGTGTAACTATGACACATCAACAGACAGGGATAGCTATCGATTGAAAATGCAGATTTAACAATAGCAAAATGATGGCAAATTGGTGCATGATAGGGAACCAAAGAAAGGAAAATGACATAATCCAAAATATTGAATATGTAGCAATAGAAATTTACCTCAATCCTTCACAAGGAAAAACATTGGAGTTCAGATGCATGGTTACTGTAAAATGGATTTTAAATTTCAAGTAATATTGTTTAGGTATAAGAATTTCAGGAAATTTTTGATGGATTAGATATACTCCACAAAGAAAATGTTTTTTTCATTCAATCATTTTCAGTGGATGTTCTTTTTACGTGAAACTTCACAAAATGTTCTCTTCACTATAATTTTCTTTACACTTAAATTTTTCTTTATTTACTGTTTCCTTCATTTCCCCTTAAACTTTTCTACATTTAATCTTTTCTTACTTAATTTTTCACTTTAACTTTCTCTGCATTTATCTTGTTAATATTTTCACTTTGACGCATCTTCATTTCATCCTCTTCACTTTTATATATTTCTTTTTTATATATTTCACTTCTGTACAATGTAGCCTACATGGTCCTTAATGAATTTTAACTTTAAAGTTCTCTTCACTTTAACTATTTTTACTTGAAATTTCTCCCCAACTTTCTAATTCAAATACTCTTCTTTATACTTGATACCTATTTTCCACTTGAATTTCTTTTCACTTTAATTTTAGTTGAGCTAAGCTTCACTTTTTCTTCTCCTCATTTACTCTTCAATTTAACTTATCTTCACTTCATCTACTCCTAATTCGCTTTCATGTACTTCACTTACTCTTTTCACTTAAAGGCCAGATACAGTATTTTATTAAAATGGAGATCATAAATACTATACAAGGTTTCTGATTGGTCAAAATATTTACACTGTCACTGACCATGCACAGATACTCCAATTAATTACTGCCACAGAATTGACATTACTAGATAATGGTCAGATTCTTTGGTGAAGGTCGAACAATTTTCTTTAGACAAAATTCCCTCTTTAAACTTCTTTTCACTTTAATTTATTTACTTAAATTTTTCTACACTATATTTTCTCCTTCCTTAATATTCTTTTAACCATGATTTAAACTTACTTTTGCTTCATTTTTTTTTCATTCAAACTTAATTTTCTTTTCACTTAAACTTTTCTGAATTTCTTTCACCTATCTATTTTTACTTAAACTTGACTTAGTCTTGTCCTCCCTTAACCCTTACTCTACCAGCACTATTTTGAAAATGCGCTCGGGAGGCGGGGCCAAAGACGGGGCACCCAAAACGGCGATAATATCGCCGCGTGGTAGAGTAAGGGTTAATCAAGGCGTGATTATTGATGGGTCCTCTGTCTTCCAGGCAGAAAAGTCGGGCCCCTTCCGCTTCCCGGGACCCGCTGGGCCGCCCACCGGGATCATGCTGCCTATGTTTTGGGTTGGCGATATGTCGCGGGTTGATTAACCCTTACCCTACCAGCACTATTTTGAAAATGCGCTCGGGAGGCGGGGCCAAAGACGGGCACCCAAAACGGTGATAATATCGCCGCGTGGTAGAGTAAGGGTTAATCAAGGCGTGATTATTGATGGGTCCTCTGTCTTCCAGGCAGAAAAGATGGGCCCCTTCCGCTTCCGGGACCAGCTGGGCGGGAGGCGGGCCAAAGACGGGCACCCAAAACGGTGATCATGCTGCCTATGTTTTGGGTTGGCGAAAAGATGGGCCCTTCGCTGGGTTGATTAACCCTTACTCTACCAGCACTATTTTGAAAATGCGCTCGGGAGGCGGGGCCAAAGACGGGGCACCCAAAACGGCGATAATATCGCCGCGTGGTAGAGTAAGGGTTAACTCTTCGCTTCACACGATATGCTATTTTGCTCTTGGATTTCTCTTCACTTTATTTCTGTTGGACTAATTCAGATGAACTAATTCTTTAGATCTTTTCACTCAAGACTTCTTCTCTTCTATTTCCCTTCTTTTCACTTGATGTTTTATTTTACACTTGAATTTCTCTTCACTTGAATTTCTGTTCAATTAAACTTGGCCTTCGCCTTATCTTCTCCACACTAATATCATCTTCACTTAGTTCACCTATCTTCACTTGATCGTCTCTTTGTTATCATGTATAAATTTCTCTTTACTTAATCTTTTTTTCTCTTAAATCATCAATTTTTGTCCTCACTTCATATTTGTTTCATTTAAAGGCCAGATATCATGTTAACATGGAGATTGTAAACACAGTACAATCCAATGTTTGTGATTGGTCAAAATGGTTATGCTATCAATGACCATGCACAGACATTCCAATTAATTACCCCTGTGGAAGTGACATTACTAGTATGGTCACATTATCGATGAAGGTCAAGCAATTTTTTTGAGACGAAATTCGCTCTTTAAATGTCTCTTCAAACGTCTCTTCAACGTCTCTTCACTTTAAATTATCTACTTGAACTTATCTGCACTATATCATCTCCTTTCTTAATATTCTTTTTAAACATATGACCTATTTTTTGCTTCATTTTTTTTCCCTCAATTTTTTTTCACTTTAAATTTCTTTTCACTTTAACTTCTTAGTCTTGTTCCCCGTAATATGCTTTTCACAATTAAATCTTCATGTCGCTATTATTTGTTCCTAATGTCTTCACCTCAACCTCTTTCCTTTTGTCTGTCTGCATCTGATTGAACTCTAAATGAAACCTAATTATTTGTCATTCGTGGGGTGTCCAATTAATGAACTTCATTATATTCATTACAATCATCATTAAGTTACAAATGATATGCATGCTGTTGCTTCTTTTCAACCATAGACAAATATGATACTGTAATTAAAAGATGCAATGTCTTAACCCCTGTCAAGGGAATCCAGGGTTTTGACATGATATGTCTGGCCCTTGACATTATTAGTTCACGAAGCCACAACAAAAAATCTATTAGTGAACTGACATAATAGTTGTTTCTGCTGATATATTCCTGTTTTATGCCAATGTAATTGAGCATCTACATACTCTTATGTTTCAACAATAATTTCCTCCTGTTTGCATTTTGAAAATTGCTGAGTATCTGGATGATAAAGGAGACCCATAATGGCTCCTTCAAGAATATTACATTTTGAACAATTAAAGTGAAACTTGCAGATCAAATTTCAGCCAAGTTGAGATTAGTAAGTGCATGGTGCATGTGTTGTTAGCCTTTGCAATGTCATTTTTGCTATCCATGCATTCCTTTATAAAGATGCAAGCTCATTATAAGTTGTATGAGCTTGCTGTTAGCTAATTAACCGCTCTAAGTTAGATGATTGACAGTTTTTTCAACCAATCACTAACTAAGTGGGGCAAAAATCCTATGTGGTATAGTACAGCTAGCTATAGCAGCAGGTGCTCACGCAGTCAATGCGATATACTGCACAAAACAAATTTCTACACACACAGATTGAGTGACGACAAAATGGTGAACAAAAATTGCACTTACGAGCCCGCTACGGGCTTTGTTAATCCGATTCCTGTTACCCAGAACAGTTAGCAAACATAATTTTGTTTATTCCTATTGCTAAACACTCTAAAAATTGGAAGAAGTGCCATAAATGGATCAAAACTTATGGCAGGCCACATGAACATCCAAACATCAATGCATTGGTAATGCATGATTGTAGATTTGATGTTTGTTTGCCCTAACTAATTACCACTTTGCTGTGGTGGGTGTGGCTTATTGCCATACTTAGTGAGGTCAATTGTGACCTGGTCACTGGTAAAAATCTTAATTAGCTAAGAGTGAGCTTGTCCTATTTGCAGTGAGCTTGTTTCATCCTCAAATCCAGATGTTTTTGTTCCACGAGCTTGTAAATGTTCCAGTTGGGGGCTTATTTCAAATTATGCATTCCCCTTGAGATATATATAGTTCCAATTGCAAGCTTAAAGTGACATGGCCTCTTAAAGATGGAATCTCGTCTCAAGAAAAATCCTTGACCCATCACCAGTAATTAGTTTGATATGATAGTAACATCACTTCTACAGGGATAATTGATTGGCTTGTTAGTAATTGTGTAAATACTTTGACCAATCAGAAGCATTGGCTAGTATTGTAATTGTATCTCCATGTTAACAGGATATCTGGCTTTTAAATAAGGGATAATAATGAGCAATTATGTAATTGTAGGAACTGTTAAGGCGGAAACACACCGGACGCGACGAGCGATTTTGTAGATAATCATACAGGAAACAAATATCATAAGATGCTTTAATTTTTGATTACGCACGATAAAGTTACAATTGAGGCTTTCTGATGATGCTGTTAAATTTGTTAGAAATGCTTCTTTTTTTCAAACTGTGGAGAAATTCGCTTTAGTGGGGCGCGATTTTTTGTCGCATTGCGAATTTTGCTTTAATGGGTGTAGAAACGCCTTTTCAATCAATTTGAATTATTTATCTGAATAGCCGTGCGATGATGATCCTTCTCTGAAAACAAAAGGTGGACATGTTCCTTTTCCTTTATTCTATTCAATTTTGTTTGAAAAATTGCTCGCCGCGTCTCGTTCGGTGTGTAACGGCCTTTAGTGCATGCATGTTTTTCTAATTCTAGAGAATAATCATGCTTAATATTTCCATCTTCATCTGCATACCTTTGTGGTTAAAGTCTTATCCAAGCATCCACCGAAGATAATCAATGGTTTGTTCTGTTTATGTTAGCTGCGTTATGTAAGTGAAGCAGTTGAAGCTGTCATTCAGAGCTATGCCCTGAGGTTTGGGTAAAAAGATTCTCTAATAAGTGTGAAGAGTAAACGGAAGAGAACTTGTCAGATTTTTGTTTGAAGATATTAAACTCTTTGTAGATTGTAACTTGACCAGGGATGAATATTAGATATAACAGTTTTATATTTCATACAAGTGATGACTATCTGAAGCTTGCAAGCATAAGACAGAAGTGACCACGGTGAATCTTAACTGCAACGATGTCATGTAGCATAGCCTCCAAACAGCATATTGGGAATGAAAGGAATTGAATTAAACATGCAGTTGCAGAGGTGTAGGAAATCAAGTTTTATAGCTCAGATATGTTATTTCTAATTTACGCAAGTCATAAACTTTATGGCTCTATAAAAAATACAGAGATATCACAAGTCATATTAATTTGTAAATTGTTATTGTTTTAGAAAGATTTTTGATAAATCTACAATGCTGCAGTGATGGTCTGTCTGTCAAACGTGGAGATATGGAAGTGGGAAGAAAGGAACTTCAAGGGGAAAGACAGCAGTTCCTGTGATTATTTATGATACACTATGGAAAGCATCGAATCCCCATTGACCAATTCAAAAATATAAATCAATAAATGCGGCTCTCATAATTTTATTTCATTTTTTCAAAAGTATTTAGTATATGTACATGGCTAATAAGAGGGGAGGGGGGGGGGGGGGTATCCCCCACTCCTGCAATGAATGACTGGTGGTGCCACTTTATGCTGCTTTTTTTCATGATTCCAAATTTATTATTTGAATGTCATTATTCAAATTTCATTAAATTCATCACCATAAAAGTTTAAAACTTTATTTTGTATGATCTAGTGCTACTCATCCTACAATATCAACATTTGAATTTTAGCATGAGGAGTTTGTTTCTTCTTATTGATCAGCCAAAATGTTTGGACTCATCAGGTATATCATTTCCATGCCCAGTAGGATGGCAAAACAGTCATGAACTATCAGTTTCAGCCATATATGGCCAGACTGTTGATGTAGCAGCTGTATTAACACATATGATTCTTTTTGCTGCAGTAATAGATACCTCAGGCTAGATTAAAGCCTAGCTTGCAAGATCTATAGCATTGCAAGGATACATAGCATTGTAAGACATATGACATGAAGGAGCATTCGTGACACAGTGACATTTTGTGACAAAATTTCATTGTCCAAAAATCTGACATTTTGAAAATTTTGTGACAAAATGAACAGATCTATTAAAATTTGTCTGACATTTTGTGACATGTTATACCTCCTTCACTCACACTCATTGGTAATTTGATGTTGCATTTTAGTGGTGGATTCCATTTTTTATGAAACAGACAACCAAATGATCCTTTCTATGAGTATCACCAGTCAACTGGTCATGATGTGTGAATCTATGTCGATCATATGTGATAAAGGCAAAACTGATGTGACATTCTGTGCAAAACGAGCCAAAATTCTCTGTATACATTTCGAGATTGACATAACATTGCAAGACATGTTGCAAGATATACACCACATTATAAGATATGTACCATTACAATATTCTGAGTTTTTCTTTTACATCTAGAGAAATATTAGTGAAATACACCCTTACAGAAATACTAGCTTGCAGCGCGCTTGCAGTGCACTTGCAGCGCGCTTGCAGCACGCTTGTGACAAGAAAACAATTTCTAGCTTACAGCATGCTTGCACAAGCTTGCAACACATTTGTGCAAGCTTGCAGCACGCTTGTGCAGGCTTGCAGGAAGCTTGCAACACGCTTGCCCAAGCTTGCAGCACGCTTGCACAAGCTAAAAATTGTTAGCTTGTTGCAAGCATGCTGCAAGCTAAAATTTCTTTAAGGGCATACATACATACATACATCTATTTATGTTCATACATACATCTTTAATCCGTTTCAATTTCTGTCATTGCTTTTAAAAATGCTTCATCTGATATTCTATAGCCAAACCTGTTGTTATTTGTCATTCCAGCAAAGCCTTCATCATCACAGTTTTGTGAGCCTTCTTTGCCGTCAGACTTAAGTCATATGTTTCCACACAGTTTATGGCAGCACAATTAATTTATACCCAAATGGTTTTAGCCCGATGTAATGTTCCCCCCAAGCATAAATCATGCATCAGTTAGTAGTTGGAAATTGAGATTTTAATTGCTCTATCAGGTTTGGTGCCTTTTTCTTCTGAAAGGTTTCAGACTTGTATTTCAGATGGAAACAACCTGCAAATTGATTGTATCTATGAACATATGGTTTGAGCATCTCTAATTATTTGTTGGTAGATGTAAATAACAAATATTGAATGAATAACTGTATTTAATTTTGTTATTGAATTTGTTCAAAATGTCAACCTCATGAGCAAATGTAAACCATACGGTTATTTTGTTTCTAATTCCGGAGAGAATGGCAATCAAATAGTATACAATTGTCAAAACCCTGCATTTTTTAAAGTTATTGTTTCATGGAAATTATTATTTCTTTTTCTTCTGGAAGGTTTCAGACTTGTATATCAGATGGAAACAACCTACAAATTGATTGTATCTAAGAACATATGGTTTAAACATCTTTAATTATTTGTTGGTAGATGTAAATAACAAATATTGAATGAACATTTATATTTAATTTTGTTATTGAATTTTTTTTAAATGTCAGCCTCATGAGCAAATGTAAACCATACGGTTATTTTGTTTCTAACTCCGGAGAGAATGGCAATCAAATATTGTACAATTGTCAAAATCCTGCATTTATAAAAAATTTTTATGGAAATTATAATTTTGCCCTAATAATTTTTGAAGGAGAATAATATCAACAACAAAAAATGATTAAGTTTGATGCATTGTCATTATTTTTCCTTTTTGAAGTTGATTTTGCATCAAATATATTGCTTTAGGAGTCAGTTTTGGTTAACCATGCAGCACTTTAAATGAGGCTGCAGGTTTCGTTTGTGAAATAAATATTCAACAGATGCTATCACAAAAGTGCACATCTCCTTTTTTCCCTTTTAGTTGACTGCAATCTTTTCTTTTTCAATAGAAGAACAAAAGTTTAGAGTTTAGTGATAAGACTTGTATATATTGCTCTCGTGTGTACAGTAATAGTGGTGTACAACCCTTTCGGAATATGTTTTGTTGTGGTTTTGTTTCAATGCTAGGCCTTCATGTCATATTCAAGTCATAATCTACTCGGGTTATATTCAAATGATTAAACAACTGGTGACATGTAGCAATTTTGGTATCAACTGCTTTTTTTTTAATTTGGAACAACTTTCTAATACATATATAGTTTGAAAAATGTGTGGCTTTTACAATCTTAGAAAAACCTTTTTTTGCCACTCATATAAATAATTTAACTTTCTATTCTAATAACTATTATTCAAATTTTGTGATGTGTCAAGTTGGACAGTGATATCACTGAACCGGACTTTGCATACATCACAACTTTCTCACTCCTTAAAAATTCTTCAAACTTTGCTTGTATCGTAGTTGTAATTTAAAGGAATCTGTTCAGAATTTAAAACTTTTTCAAGTGAATATAAAGTGTCCAACACGTTTAAAGGATACACTTTTTCATTTGTAAATGTTGTGATAGAACCACAAAGTACAGTACATGGTTTTAAAGTGTTTTTGAACATCACATACCACCACATAAGGAAATAAAATCATTTCAGACAATTTGACCTCATTCTTGAATGGATAAAACAATTAAGCAATTATATGCTTTTATATTTGATTACAGTTAGCTGAAGTACGTGTTTGACTTATTCAAGTCTTTTTTATTGTGAATTGATATGGTGATTCTTCTGCATATAAGAATACTTTTTACAGTTAACTTGATAAGAAGAAAATAAATAAAATAAATCAGGACTATTAAAAATACATATTGCAGAGTAATTGGAGGGAAGAAATGATTTATTTTATATACAAGTGGGGGTTCGACCACACTTTTCATGCACGTCATGATACAAAAAACCTTTGATATAAATGTCCAAATTAATCATAATTTAATATTTGTTATGAATACTTCAGTAAGTTTTCAACGACACAACTATAAAAGATTAGACTTGTACGCTGTGGTATTTCAAAATTCCAGAATAATGCGATGAATAACAGTGACAAAGAAATATTTGGAAAGCCCGTCTGGTTTCCCTAAATTTTTGAGAATTTTTACCTGTCATAAAAACTGCAGTACATATACAAACAGGTGATTTGATCAGTCAGCTGTTACATTGTGGAATAATTTATCTGATGAAGCCAAGTGTGCCAAAAACATAGATAATTTTAAGAAACTTGTAAAAACCTTTCTTTTTAGATCTACTTTCTATTAATTGTGCTTTTATACTATTTCTAATGTCAGTTTTATCTATGCATTTCCCATTTTACGTTTTTTTAAAACCATTTTTATATTCATATTTACGATTTATATATCTGTATATTTTTCTTGAATTTGTATGTCTTTTATTGTAAAATGCCATAGAGCAATTTCTGATTACGGCACTACATAAATTTGGTATATTGAATAATAATAAATAAGGGGATCAATGAGCTCTCCCTCCCCAAAAGTGGAAGTAAAATAAGATTTTTTTTTTTTTTAAGTTTTAGAAAATTAATGATCCAGATTGAAGGCGATGACACTTTTCTTATGTCTTTCATGTAACTTAGCTGTATACGCACAGTGTAATTTCAGCATTTCTCTCCCTTGGTGACCCCCACCCCCTAAATAACTCAAAAGGCCAGCTATATAATCCTGCAAAACATCCTTATAATAGTTTTACTATATAGATACAGTGTGGTTATCTCAAATAATTAAGATGTTCAAAGAAATATAGCTGTGCAAATCATTTAAATATCTTATTTTATAAGCTAATGGCATTTTAGACATATCACTTGCAAAATGTCAAATGTTAATTTTGCAGCATTATGTGCATATACATCAACAATTGTTCAAGTTTCAGCGTTCTAAAAATTTTGAAGTCCAAGTGCAACAAGAAATATTGTGTGACTATTGGAGGTTTGTTTATCAGGGAGAAACCTGAGATGAAGTACTATAAGTGTAACATTAGTGAGCTGAAGATAAACCTTTTAGAAATATTACCTATAAAGCATCATATTTCTACAGTTGAGATATGGTGCATTATAGGTATCAATTAAATCAACAATTAATTGCTGAAGAACAAAAATATTGTGTGACTATTAGAGGTCAGTTCATCAGGGAGAAACCTGAAATTATGTACTGTACTATAATAGTGAGCTGAAGATATACCTTTCAGAAATATTACCTATAATGCATTATATTTCCACAGTTGATATATGGTGCATTATAGGTATCGATTAAATCAACAATTAATTGCTGAAGAACACAAATATTGTGTGATTATTGGAGGTCAATTCATCAGGAAAACACCTAAGATTAAGTACTATACTGTAACAATAGTGAGCTGAAGATATACTTTTCAGAAATATTACCCATAATGCTATCATATTTCTACAGTTAAAATATGATGCATTATGGGTATGAATTAAATCAACAATTAATTGCTGAAGAACAAAATTATTGTGTGACTATTGGAGGTCAGTTCATCAGGGAGAAACCTGAGATTAAGTACTATACTGTAACAATAGTGAGCTGAAGATATACCTTTCAGAAATATTACCTATAATGCATCATATTTCTACAGTTCAAATATGGTGCATTATAGGTATCAATTAAATCAACAATTAATTGCTGAAGAACAAAAATATTGTGTGATTATTCGAGGTCAGTTCATCAGGGAAAAACCTGAGATGAAGAATTATACTGTAACAATAGTGAGCTGAAGATATACCTTCAGAAATATTACCCATAATGCATCATATTTCTACAGTTGAGATATGATGCATTATGGATATAAATTAAATTAACTATTAATTGCTGAAGTTTCAGTATCATAACTAAGCTCTTTCAAGTCAAGATTACAGCAACAATTGTGTCCCTTTTGGAGGTCAGTCAATCAGGGAAATCTCAGTGCCTAAAATTTAAATACTCAAGATATGCCTCTAAGGAATTTACCCATAATGCATCATACAGTTCATTTATTTTCTCAACAATTGGTCTGAAATATTGTGTATCTATTGGAAAAAAAAAAAAAAATGAACTGATTTTGAGAACATGCAGGAATCTACAAAACTTACAATTTTTTTCAATTTTTCAATTGAATTAAGTGTGATTCTATCATATATTTTTTTTTCCTTCAAATTGATCCATTGATATATTTGATGACTTTCAGAATCTCTGCTTTGTTGGGATACGGCCAAGTTTTATTAAAAGCAAAGCCTCTTAGTTTATACCCACAGTAATTAACGATAACATTTATGTAAATTCTGTGTGCATTTTGATAACTTTGGTATATAATTTGTCTTTTGTTTGAAATAATAAAGTATCATAAAGCTGGTACCGTGCAATATAATTTCCAGGAAATGTTTTGTACATGGTGTATTTCCATGATTAATTAAGCAATACATATTAATATTTAAGACATGTTTCCTGTTTTTGTAAATTCATGAATTCTAATTATAATAAAGTCGAGAAAAACGTGTCATTTTCCTTGCTTTCTTGTGGGCCTGTAAAAAGCCCATGGGAAATGACAGAAAATGTTTGCTGTGTAATAATGCTTTGATAATGTTTTAAATTAGAAATACATCAAATTATAGAAATAAATTCTTGTCAAAATTTGACTATCCAAATAGGATTGCCACAGGAGTTGCTCTGGACCCCTATTTTGTAATAGCAAATATGTCATTGCTTTAGAAATAAGATCGTATAAATAATTGAGTTCCCTTGAAGTCGAGCTTGCTGTTAACTCGTAGAATTTCTCTGTTAGCTCACCATAAACTTGTAATAGGGATTTAACTTGCTTGCAATGAGCATATACAGTATCTGGTTGCTCCAGGCATGTGCTGCACATGAAGTTGTATTGTACCACTTTCAAAATTAATACTTCATAAAGGCTCCAAGTGTGAGCTCATGACAGGCTCACAGTGGCCTTAAAGTGAGGTTACTACCTTTACAGAAATTTTAGCTTGCAGCATGCTTACGACAAGCTAACATTTTAAGCTGGCGCAAGCATGCTGCAAGCTTGCAGCAAGCATGCTGCAAGCTAGTATTTGGAACAAATACTAGCTTGTGCAAGCGAACATAAGATATTTGTTAGCTTGCAAACAGTTAAACTTGTTAGCTTGGTGCAAGCGTTCTGCAAGCTTGCTGCAAGCTAATATTTCTGTAAGGGTAGCTTGTAAAGCTCTTTCAAAATCAAAACTTTATAAAGGCTCCAAGTGTGAGCTCATGGCAGGCTTACAGTTGCCTTAAAGTGAAGTTACTATCTAGAGGGATTTCATCACGTGACTTCAACTCAACTGCATGGACTCCATTTTACCAGGCAGCGGTGTAGTTGCATTTCTCCAGCCTTCACACAGCTATGTCACATCACACGTACAACAAACATACTACATGCTAAACTACCAGTTCAGTGAATTTTACTAAATGCAATTCTTTGCTCGCTTACGATATTACTTGATATTTTCCTTTAGTTTTAAATTTTCACTGGGTATCCGACTGATATAAAGTGTTCACTGCAAATCCTAGTGTAATCCGTAGGTTGAAGCCGTTGCATCGTATAGCAGAAACCCACCACAAACATCAATCAAGATCAGATGGAAATCGAGAAAATGTATTTTAATTCCCCTGCACACATCTATTAGTGCAACCAATGGCACAGCAAGATTCCCGCATAAACATGCAAACATACGTAAGTCTAAAGTGTACAGCAGGTATAACAGTGTTTTTTCCCCGACAAATTGGCGATGTAAAGAAAGTCAAGTGACCTTGTGACGTCAGATGAAACACCCTTATAGGGGAAATTACAATGTAATAAGTTTCCATTCAACAGTTTACTGAAAGAAAGAACAAAACAACAGAAGAAAGGACTTGCGGGGAAGCTAAGTATGGGGGTAGCCGATATAACTTTCAGTGTTGGTTAGATTGATGTAAGTAAATAACAAGTTGTGCCAATACTGTTTATAACACCGTCACCTCATGTTTGAAGCACCTTTACCACTATAGCTCTACTTTAGTTAAAAGTAATTAGCATCTGCAATTCTTTTAGCATCTGCAATTCTTTAAGCATACATTTATTAGTTCCTATCCTTTTTATCTTGTTTATATAGATCCGAAGAAACGGAAAGGTTTAAACAAGTTCTTCAACACAATGCCTTCAAGGAGAACCCTTTTGCTGCCATTAACAAACATTTAACGTTAAAATTACAGCAAGATGAGGACCAGAGATAGCCCAAATATACATCACCACACTGAGGATGTTCAAGACAGGATGTGGAATATAAGAGGGGATCTTATCTCAAGAAACTTGCTTGAGATGCTGCTAGTATTTCAGCTTCATACCAGCGACATCATTTCTGAAGCAGTGTTTGATTGGCTATTTCAGTATTGTATATGTGCCAATATTTAGTCCAATCAAACATGTTAAATTGTATAACTACTATTACTAAAATCTTAAGCGGTTGTGTGGAAAATATCTTCGTTCTGCATTACTTTTGGGTCATTAAATTTTCTTTGCAGGAATATCCCCCTTATTAATTTTTTTGAGGGAGAGTGGGGGGAGGGGTTGATTTTTAGGGAATCCCTCAAATGCGCATCTTAATATGAACCCTGCTAGAGTTACCATGATGATTCTTACATGCAAGGCCGTAGCACCAGAGTTGTTAGTGGCGATGGTCTTGATAGTGGTGCGGCAGGGTTCGAGGAGCAGAGGGTGAAGAACCCTGAAGTCCTCACATTTGCATAATCCTGGGGCAAAAGTGGTGTGGCGAGCGCCGCACCGGTTTCAACGGGTCTGCTTACATGCCACACTGAAAATGTTCACTTAACATCAGACTACAGAATGAGAGTATTCCTTTTTGCTTATTCTTTTGGGGATATATTGTAAAAGTGACTGTGTGATGCACCCAATAATCATTAGTATCACAGATTCACATGTAAAGGTCATGTTCGTCAAGTAACAACAGCACTAAAAGTAATGGATATGTTCGGTAAAAGCTCATTTTTAGCTTAACGAGGTTGAAGTCATAAAATGGGAATTTTCTGTTCACTTTCGTCGCCCATTCCTGAATGTAGTCAGAGGTTTTTGACCAAAGACTTCTAAAATTTGGCAGTCTTGAAGAACATAAAAATCTCCACATGGGGTGTATTCAGTTTTTCATTTACTGTTTGCATACCTGAAATAGAGCAAATTCATTTTCATAATTTTCATGAAATTCTGCAGTCAAATCTGCATAATATGTGCTGATGTGTAAATAATTGCCTACAGCTGACTACTCACACCGGGGGGGAAATGATAAGACACCAAGGGGGTACAGCTTTGTCCACACTACAGTGCACAATATCCTCTATCCTCTGTTGTGTGGGCAGCATGGAATACTATCCCTGTCAATTACCCTGCCTCTTTATCTTTGCCTGAGTGACTTGTCTTCATTGTTGCAAGGTAAAGCAAATATGCAAACTGATAAAGTTTTGTGCAGCTCTGGAGTTTCTTTAATCTAACGTATAGCAAATGACAAAAAAAGTGTTGATTTATGAAACCTGTTTTTCTTTTTTAAGTTGAAATTTACTCTTTTGAAAAAGTTGAGGATTGAAGCTTCTTTCTTCTGGTAATTTGGAGGAAGCAGATCGCTCCCCCCCCCTCCCTTCTCTCTTCCAATGAGAAATAAATAATAAAAAGTATGGAATTATCCTTTATTTTAGGAAATTTAACAACAAAATGAAGATGCAACTTTAGTATAAAGAGATATCTTGTTAATTATCTTATGAATGAGGAAAATAATTTTATTTATTAAATTGTTGCTGAAAGGGCCTGAAGTATACTTCCTTGGATTCCATTGGGAAAGACCCCTGGAGTTCTATGGATTTTTTCCCATTCTTATGGAGAGTAAACTGCTTTTAGCCAAGAAAAGTAAGAACATTCCCATATATATAGTAAAGCAAGTATTGTCAGTATGAATGATTTAAATATTGTTTTCTCTGAAAAAGTGTTGTGAGGGGGATGAAGTATACTTCCTGTGAATCCAGGGGGACAATCCCACAATTTCCACAGGTTTCTCTTTTTCTGGAGTGAATTTATTGTTATTTTTAGCTAACACATGTGTAGAGTCAACTGAATCTCCAAACAGCTTTGGTTTTGACATCCAACATGACTCCAGCCGAATGTATGAATGTACACATTTTAATGGAAAATAACGTGGGTAATTTGGATTGTGGGGTATGGCCTCATAAAACAGACATGTGTGAAAGCCTTGCTTATTGTTTAGTTTTACTAAGGATGTGCATCCTTGGTTTCACATCATATGATTGGCACATTTTCAGACCAAACTAATTGAAAGAAAAGATGTACGATGTTAGAGTATATATCTTTTATGCAAAACTTGACTTGAAAATTGCAACTCTCCATTTATTCTTCCTTTGATCAGATAATTGCAATAGATATCATCTTTATGCTGAAAAGTTTTACTTTAAACCTATCCGCACCCGACACCTTGAGTTAATCCTGAAAACTCAGGTATGACGACAATTACCAAACCCAACTTCCTGCTCATTGTATTGTGTTTCCACTCAAACAATGATTATTTATTTGCCATTCCCATACACACCACAGCCAAGTAGCCCAAGGCTATCTGTGTGTATAAGATTATGCAAAGCTAGAGCTGAATAATCAAGGCACTTTTGTGATTGAAATCACTAATCTGTGTTAAGTGGGAGAAGTTTGTTTGCAAACTGTTGATGTATCATATGCCTGAGGTAATATAATGTGCATTAACTGTGAATGATTGACAGACCATTTCTCCTAAGAAAAGAAATTGCTTCATGTTTACTACTCTTTGGAACATTTTTGTGAAAAAGTCGAGCTTCAACATCATTGATGTTCTGGTTAATACCTTTGATAAGTGAGCGGGGCTTAATATGATTTTACTGAAATAAACACGGTATCTCAAGAATGATAAACTGGATTCATGTCATATGTGGTACACAGATAGCCCATGGTCCGTAGATGTGCCCTGTTGTTTTTGATGGTGATGTCATATATATTAATGACTAGGCGAGGCCTAATATACAAATCTTGAAATGCTCATAATTTAACAATCACATGTTTGTTTTCTTTCATATTTGGCATACTTATGATGTTAGCTAATGTACACGTTTTCATGGTATAAAAACGGTGAATTTGATTCAATTGCGTAGTGGGTGAGGCGTAATATGATTTTGCTGAAAAGAGCTTGTAAACACAGTATCTCAAGAATGGTAAACTGGATTCATGTCATATGTGGTACAAAGATAGCCCATGGTCTGCAGATGTGCCCTATTGTTTTTGGATGGTGATGCCATGCATATTAATGAGTAGGTGGGGCTGGATGTAAAATTTTTGAATGCTCATATTTTATCAATCCCTTGTCTGCTTTCTTTCATTTTTGGTGCAATTATGATGTTAGCCAGTGTGTACTTACTCATTGTGTTAAAAACATTGAATTTCATCAATATACATCATGGGCGGGGCTTAATGTGATTTTTGCCGGAAAAAAAGAGCTTATAAACATACTCAAAAATGATAAACTGCATTTATGTCATGTGTGGTACACATATAGCCCATGGTATGCAGATGTGCGCTATTGTTTTGGGGTGGTGATGTCATGGATATTAATGAGTAGGCGGGGCTTAATGTAAAAATCTTGAAATGCTCATATTTTAACAATTACGCCTTTGCTTTTGTTTCATGTGCGGTACAATTATCATGTTAGCTGGTGTGTATGTGTTGCTTGTATAATAATGTTGAATTTCATTAAATGTGTAGTGGGCGGGGCTTAAAATGATTTTGCTGAAAAGAGCTTGTAAACATGATATCCCAAGAACAAGCTGTGATTCATGTCATGTGTGGTACACAGATAGCCCATGGTCTGCAGATGTGCCCTATTGTTTGTGATGGTCATGCATATTATTGAGTAGACGGGGCTTATACATGAGCAGCCATATGTCCGTTTTGCATGATACTAGTCATGATAATATTGTTGGTTATTGTGTACATGTGTATGTTATCAACAACTAGTTAAATGTGTGAAAGTGCTCAAAAATCATTCTAATCACCATACCTCATTAACGGTATATCAGACTTGTATCAGAATATTTTCAAATTTGAACTGAATATTGACTTCAATGTGTTAATTATTTTGATATTTGATATCAGTTTTCCTGGAAAAACACCACACTTATATTTTGTTTGGAAAGTGACTGCTCATGTTTTGTTGATTTCAGGATGTGCCTTGTTCTTTGTGTTAGTTTGTTCAGTAATTCTATCTTTTGATTCAAAGGAAGGAGAAACATACAGAGATTGATTGCTGTATACACCCAACAGTTTAATTAAAATGTCAACCAGCAATAATAATTGATGTGGTATAACACAGAGGACATAGTAGATATCTGCCACTTTACGTGACATGCTCAGCAGTTGCAATTATGATGCTATCCGTTTTCAGTGATGAATTATCTTCCATATTTACTGCATAGAGTTATGTTGTGCCTAAAAAAATTGACAAGTGGGTTTCATTGTTGTTATTTAATGACAAGTGATGCAAGAGAAACGTTTGGGTGGCCATGGGTCTGTGAAGCATATGTAAATACATTTTTCCAACAGATGTTTAATGACCTTCCAAAACATCCCTTACAGTATACAACAGTATTTAGAGTCATTTTCCCTGCTATAATAAATATGTGTTGAGGTTGACCTGAGTAATTGTACAAGTCAGCAAACATTGTCAAATGCTAAAGTACTTCATCGCAGATCAAAGAATTATTACGTTTTTCAAAGAGATTAAACATTGGTATGATTTAAATGTTACACAGTAACATGTCAGTCTGGGAGCCAGCTACTTATAAATTTAGCCCAAAAGGTTTGACCCCTTAAAGTTACTAAGACCATCTGTGTCATTCAAAAAAAGTTTGTCAGCCTAGGTTGGGTTTGGCCCTTCCTTCCCCCCCCCCCCTCTCCCCTGCTAAAAACGCCCCCGACGGTTTAATTTTATGCCATTTAGCCCATGACCAAACTTTGCTAAAAGGAAGCATTATGGGTGTACATAACGAAAAACTGACAAAATTACTTGTCAGGAAGGGATTTTCAGATGCCCTTCCTCCCCCCCTTCTAGAAACGCCTGGGCAGGTTCATTTTATCGCATCCAGCCTATGCACCAAACTTTGTTAAAAGGATGCAGTATGGCTGCACATTACAAAAAAGAAAAACTTGACAATTTATGGTTGGGAAGGGGTTGTCAGACCCACACTGGAATCCTTCCCCAGCGGAATAATTCCGTCCCATCTAGCCCAGAGACCAAACTTTGTTAATAGGAGGTAGTATGGTTGTACTTACAAAAAAGGAAAAACTGACCAAATTTCTGGTTGGGAAGGGGTATTTTTAGACCCACACTGGAAATGCTGCCTCCCCCCCCCCCCCCCACAGTCCAGTAGGGGGGAATAATACATTATGCTGAGAAAACATACCCCGTGGACCAAACTTTCTTAAAAGAAAGTGGTATAGTTGTTTATTGCGAAAAAGAAAAAACAACAAAATTCCTGGTCGGGAAAAGGTTCTCAGACCCCTGAAAAACTGATTCAGAAAATAGAATATGTAAATTAATAACTAACGATAGATTACAAAACAGGAAAGCTAACCGAATGTATGGCCGGGAAAGTTCCCCACCCGTGTGGGGTTCATTTTCAGATCTACTACATGTATATATATATATATATATATATATATATATATACCAATATTGGCCAATGGCACAATATCAATGACAGCACTTATGCACATTTAACAACATTTCAAGTCAGAGAGAGATTTATTTAACACATAAGTTTATGCACAAAAAAAAAAAAACAAGAGGAAGTGAATAATTTACATATATGCTTTTAATATGCAGTTTGCTTTATTAGATCAAAATTCTGGCATAAAGAGTATAACAAAAACATAAGGCTGTTGAAAACATAATTGGAAAAACTCTAAAATCAAGCTTTTGTTTTAATTTTGTGTAAGGTTCGCTCTGTCCCAATGAAGTTAGTGGTTTGAAAGCAGCGATGTTCCCATTGTTGTTTACACTACTCGTAATCCCAGATAGTCCACTTTGTGACAGCAACAGCAATTGCATAAATGTCTAACATGCGAGTTGGGCAC
Organism: Chiridota heheva; assembly: GCA_020152595.1. Lineage (NCBI taxonomy): Eukaryota > Metazoa > Echinodermata > Holothuroidea > Apodida > Chiridotidae > Chiridota > Chiridota heheva. Next base: position 29,613 of record JAIGNY010003008.1, read on the forward strand.
AAGACCAATATGACATCAATACCGATATCAGGCATATGGTTTATTCTAATAATACGTTATGTTGAGAAAACATTTACACAATTTATATGGTCAGGAGTGGGAGAATTACTTATCTGAAAATGGGAAATATGCATTGACCAAGGATGCTGACATCACATCAACACAGCTTTCACTTATTTGGTATTTTATTTTCATAACAATAATTCCTGTAAAACTGGTGCATAGGTCTAGAGTGTGCATATTTTCTTCTTTTATCATCTTTCTGTATAGCATGTATTACATGCACAATTTGAAGAAGAAGAAGAAAAGATAATTGTGGATCAACAATTGATATGGCCCTATATAAGAATGTGACTAAACACATTGTATGTTTACTGAACACATTGTATTTAAGGATAAGGTTTCATTATTAAAGTTCAAATGGTCTTTTTCATTTCTTGTCTACGCGTCACTAATTTCATCGTCTCTGTCACTGTAGATTATTTTACAGGTTTTACAACTGATTTGACTATTGTTTTAGCTTTTAAGCATTTATTAAAACTCACTTACTTTTTCTAATAAAATGAACTGGACCTTATATAATATGTTCAAAGGACTTAGAATATCAGTTACTCACATTATAGGTCAGGGTATCCTTCAATTAAGCAAATTGCCATGAACCAGAACTCATTGGAGAGAAGTACGAAACACACAAATACCATTAACATGAAGAGGGGTCAAGTTAGCTTGATCTAAAGGCGTATTTTGTTGCTTACCTCCCCTTGACTCTCGTGGATCAAATCTTGACTGCAAACATTGTCTAATGGTGGAGAATTTTCCCCATCAAACCACAAAACTTGGTAACACCCAATTGCAGACTCTTTCCAACCACATTCTAGAGGTGACAATGGCTGTTGGTGGCCTTCTGTTGAAGATATCCACCGCCTCGCAACAAGATGTGCACGTTTGATCTTCTGCAGTACTTTGGAACATGGTGGTAAAGCACTTCCATCCAACTTCTTCCAAATGATATTCTGTCTTCTCCTTTCTTTGGTTTGTACTTGTCTATAAGAACATCTGTAGTTGAGCTTCATTAACAGATGATAACTTCTCTTAGCCGTACATGTACATCTCACAAACAAGCTCCTCTACATTGATGATAATGTTTCCACTGACTTCTGCCTCATGCCCTAGCTGTCTGAAAGCTAATTGTGCTTCATGGTTTTTCTGCAGTAACTTCAGTGGTCTTACTTTACTCTTTCTCTTGAAGAAGGCAGTATAATCGCAACCTGTGAATGCACGATATCCTGGGAGGGACATGGATAATGACTTTCCGAGGGCATCATTCATCTGGTTCACGCTGATGTATCTCTGTGTGTTGTTGCTTTGCAACCCAGCTTCTATCCATACCTTCAATGAAGGATCTAAGAACGGGCATTAACAAGACGGTGAGTGTCCGACGTGTGGATGATACAGCTCAGAGCTGGTACGTTTCTGAGATGGTAAAACATCCGACTGTCGGCTTCTTCATGATTGCAGCACAGTTTAGCTTCTACATTCCTTACTACTCGACCACTGACTGCTTTGTATCTGTAGCATACATCACCAAAATTAGCAAAGAGGGGTTTCTCTTGAAACATGTGAGTCAAGTTGTCTTCCTTCCAACTGTTGACAAGGAACTCAATTAAGTCCTCTTTGAGAGCTTGGATCCATTTTCTTGACGTTTTTGAGCAGGACCAGTGATCTGGTATGCAACAGACATTGAAGATCTTTAATCTCTTTTGCAGTCTTTGATTGAAGGAGGCAACCTATTTGTCGGTAACAAAGTGAATAGTATTACCATCTGCTGACAGAATCCTTTGAAAAAGAATGCGAGCGAGTTCACCGAAACTGGACAAAAGGGCTTCCTGCAAATGTAGGGTAAATGATGTATCAATGATGGTTGTATTTCTTGATGCAGGAGGGGTTGTTTGCTCTTATAACTCTAGAGACTTCACGAGTACAGCCTTAGGAGTTTTATCATTGACCTGTCTACATGACTTAGGTGATAGTGGAATTGGTGTCAGTTGGTATTTCAGTACTTCTGCCATAACGATTTTGTTTTAAAGTGAATGGTACAGGATACTTTCAATCAGACAACTTTACAACAGGCTGCTACAACTTTACCATCTGCTAGTTTGCATTTACCAGCTTCTGATGCAGATTCTGTCTGCAATCTTCTCTCGAACCTGCTTGGATCTTTAAGACACTCATTGATGAACTCCTTTGCTTCTTTTTTTTTATATCCAGTTCCAGAAACAGTAAGAAGACACTTCTCTGTGTTAGCTGATGCGGCTTTACCCATCCCTATATTGTAGAGGTGTTTCGGATGAAGTATCGTTTTTTATTCTGTCAGATTTGAGACTTGAGTAACATCCTCTTTACTCATGTTCAGATCTTTAAAGACATGTAAAAGCACACTGGTTCGAAGGAAGTGTCATTCTGCCCATCGTTGCCTAGCAGAGATGGAGTTGGTCAGTGAATCGATGCCAGTCCTTTGATTTGCTACACCAGCATTGATCGTTTGTTCCAATGTGAGACTATGGGGCTTCTAAAAATGGCTTTGTTGTTCTCTTCTTGAACTTAGCATAAACTTCTGGATGTGTTTGAGGAGGTCTGAGAAGGTTGTCGTGGTACTTAATCGTCCATCGCGCATAGTTGGGATGGTTAAGGCAAAGAAGTTGTTGGCACTTTTGGGAGGCAGGCACTGTATGCATCTAAATCGCTGACCCTGATACGTGTACTCTACTTATGGTACAGACGGACCATTTCGATATACTTGAACCAGAACTCAGCAATTTTCCCATTTTACCAGTCTGTGTACATTTTGAGTAGGCATCGTATTTCTGGAACACATCTTGTATTTCTTTGCTGTACTCCTGGGAATTCTGCTGCTTAATGTTGACCAGTTCTCGCTGAATTAAACTGGTGATGTCAGTGGTTTTTGTTGTTGCAAGAATGATTTAAAGTGCAGCATCTCCATAGCAAGGCCAAGCAAATCATGCACTCTCTTGCAGCGTTTGTAGCTCTTTCTCTTTGTGAATCCATTTAATGACCCTTTGGCTAATACTTCGCACTTCTTGAGAATGTGAGGCCCACCAGACTCTTTGATCACTTTTCCGAAGGCACTGGAAAGGGCTAATTTTATGTGGAATGAAGCGGGAGCTACAAACACATCAAATGCTGATTGTTCTTCACCTTGAATATGCATTTGCAAGCTTTGTGATGGCAAGATCATACGTTATTGCAATCAAATGTTTCCCAGAATCTGAGGCAATACACTGAAATCTTCTCAATGTCTCAACAACTACAACGTTAGATGTCGGTTGATTAGTTGATTTGTTGTAAGTACCAAATTTTTTGGAGACGATTATCCCGTGGTATGACCATGGCATTCCATCCTACCCACATCAGAGTGCCTTCATTTAGACTTACATCTGCCATCCATAGGACATCTTTCTTCCATGTATCAGCATTTTCCATTTCTTCATACTTCTTGCGTCTAGGGTCATTAAATGGCATCAAAGCAGACATCACTAACTTTGGCTTCTTCCAATATGGTGCAATATCCAAGCCAGTAGGTTCATATGCACGCTTACCGTCTGTCACTGTGGATGAGCACTTTGCAGCAGTGGGGAACCTTACACATCCAGACACAGTTGCAAGTGATGATGAAGACCTAGATTCATGTGAGGGCAAGGACCGAGATGCATTTCGCCTAAAATAAGGCTTTATGAAATACATTTACATTTGTTTGTGATTAGGCCTACACATATATTTTCTGGTTATACTACCATACACAAATAAACACATTTAACACTTTACCCAAAACACTAGTTGTGTTTCAGTCACTTCATCACTAAGCAACTGTGGACAGCTTATCACTCGTGCATAAAGATAATGCAAGTAGGTATGGTAAGCCATAAAATACTTTTTTTAAAGGATCACCTTAATTACAGAGACTGGAGAATGGTGTATTGATACAATATTTCCACTCATAATTTGAAGTATTTATGTTTTTATTTTTCATGATTCACGGGTAAAAGAACCCCGGTTGGGGACACCCTTTTTTGTTTATCATTGTTAAAAAAAATTGTGGGCCGGGGGGGTCTGACGACCTCTTCTCGACAAGCAATTTTGTCAGTTTTCATTTTCTTGTGCTTCGTATTGTTTTAACACTGGTTCAATTTCTAGATGGGGTGTGACAAACCACTGGCGAGTGAAGGGGCAGGGGTTTGCCCTGATTTCCCCGACAGGGGGCTAAGTGCCCCCACATTAATGGAGCTAAAGATGTCTAAAAATACCTTTACAGGGTAAATTTTTGAACAAATTTCCTGAAAAGTCCCTCAAATTTTCCTCGACGGTGGGAGCAAGAGGTCTCCAATGGGGAGGGGGGGGGGCTATAGTTCCCTATGGCTATGGTTCCACGCCTGGAAACACTCCTGAGAAGGGGAGTGTCAGGGAAACTTGTAGGGGTCTGACAAGCCCTTCCCGACCAGTTTTTTTTTCCTTCCATTTTTGTAATGCACAAGCATACTACTTCTTCTAAACAAAGTTTTTGTCCATGGGGTGAAATTAATCCACGGGGGCGTTCAAGGGGATCTGAAAACCCCTTCCCGACCAGTAATTTTGTCACTTTTTCCATTTTTGTAATACACAACCATACTACCGCTGATCAAAGTTTGGTCCATGGGTAAAATTAACCCACAGGGAGCAGGGGGTCTGAAAACCCCTTACCGACCAGTAATCAGTAATTTTGTCAGTTTTCCTTTTTGTTACGTACACCCATACTGCTTCCTTTGAGCAAAGTTTGGTCCATGGGGTAAAATGAACCCACCGGGGCGTTTTTAATGGGTGTGGGGGCCAAACCCGACCAGTGGGATTAGGCTGACAAATTTTTTTTGAATAACATTGATGGTCTAAGTAATTTTAAGGGGTCAAACCTTTTGGGGTAAATTTATCAGTAACAGGCTCTCGCTCTCTGTGAAGTTGTAGCACCATTTGTTAGAGCAGGGAATATAGGTGACTCAATATATAGCTGAAATCATTCCCATTATTAACAAAACAAAAGGGTGACATGTTTTTTGCACAGTATTTCATTAAAAAAATTACATGAATAGACATTATGCAACATTTTCTTCCAACCTAAATAAGTGTATCTATTGCATCTATGTATGTTGGAGAGGGAGTAAAGTCTCCCTGGGATTTGATATTTAGTTATTTCCTTCAAAAGTTAAGATTTTGAGTCAAGAACAATCTGGAAATTACTGGTGCAACACAGGTTATTATAGTGCTAGTACCTCTACCATATCTGTTGTTAAAAGTAAGAAAAAAATAGCTGTACGACTTGCATGGTCCAGCAGTTACTAAAATTCTTTAATTTGAGAATATTGAGCAGATATTTGCCACTTTTGCATGAAGTTGTCAGTACGTGGTCTAAGAATGCTAAATTACAAGTCTTTTGCATTTTTGCAGAGAATCGTTTGATAAATTAATAGCAGGATATGAAAGAGTCCACCAACCTTTTGTCGAGAATGTTCAATCTGTAAATCATGAGTTGTTTTAGCATACATGTTTACCATCATTGCAAACAAGGTCTGAAGAGAACTGATGAATTCTAACCATGAAAGCTAATGCATCAATCCATATAATGCAGCTGCCAAATTGTTTATTAAAAGTTACATTTAAAAATATTAATACACATGCAAACTTGTCATGTCATTCAATCGTTTCATTGTGACCTTCAAAAGTTGAGAAAAAGGCAACAAAGCATGTCAACATTGGCACGCATTTGCGAATCCATTCATTATCACCTGTAAGGGATATTTTACAGAATGACATAATGAAAACTGCTGCTGTCCATATGCCATCTAATATTAACCTATTTTTTCATGGAAGAAAAGTCCCTAATGTATGTCACAGTATGGTTTGAATTTTCTTTCTTTTTTGTTGCTGAAAATTGCTTAACAGTTTGTGACAGGACTGAGCATTGTACATGTTTTTAATCTGAACAATTATTCAATGTTTTTGAGTCACAAGTTGTCAGCAATTTGGATTGGTTAGGTAAATGTCACTATGGGTCTGTTTGTATTTGTAAACTTTAGTACATTTTGTTGATGTGCTTGAGCTGTGATTTGAAATGTCAGATTTATCATCAGACAAATTTTATCCACATCCAAATGCATATAGCAGTACACATAACTTTGTAAAATGTCTTTTGATCTGAAAACCTGATTTTATCCAATGGCCCATGATTGCATCGGAATTGTATACTATCAGTTAGTAATTTGAAATATCAACTCCTCGACTATGTACTGCCACTGGAAATGCGATGTTTTAGATAAGAAAGTTAAATCCTGATCATTACATGATTGTTTGAAATGTGTAATGTCTCAGGGGTGCCATTTCCAGCTACACATTAATTGGAAATATAGTCAAATTTCAAACCGTCTTTTAAAAACGAAGGTACCATTTTTTTAAGACCTATTGGAAGTCCTTTTTTTTTTAAAGATAAAATGAAATATAAATTCAGATTGATTACCCATGTGACATTTCATTTTAGTATAAAGGCATGAAATTCAAGTAATTGAGAATGGCATGCTGGCATTTTATATTTGAAGGTTTGTTATTTTTAGCCATCTTAAACATATGAAGCATATATTTTGGAGGGGAATTTTGTATATATAAGTTTCTGTAATTCTGCGAAGTGTATTTTGAATATGAAAACAAACATTTGTTAATGTGTAAATCACAATTAAATGTGAGAAATATATTTGGAAAATATATTTGCTATATAATAAAATACAATTATCATACTGTTCTTTCTTATTGTTTTAAGCTTCTCCTATACTTTATGATTTGAATTTATGATACATTTTTACATGTACATTTTGATAAACAGTAGGTTGTGTTTCATATCATATCTTCCACACATTTAAACTAAGCTAAAATTTTCATACACCTATTAAGAACATGTTTGCACAACTTTATGAAATAACATACATTCTTTGTAAGGTACATGTTCTTATTTTTTTGAGGCTTATACTGTACTTTATGACTTTGAATATAAATACAAGCTTCCTTTAATATGCACATTGTTTACATGTAAATGGATCAACATTGCTTATAGTAGGTATAATCCAGAATTTTCAGAATGTTCTGAAGCCCCGTTGAAGCTTGTGGGAATTTACGCAAGAGATTTTAATAAATACTTATTTGAAATCATTAAGAGAATGGTTGATTACATATAAAGTAAAATAATGCTTATATGTGATAACCTTATGAGAACTGATAAAGGGGTTATTGATAATTTCAAACCTCTCAAAAACATGTTGCATAGCCTTTTGGTACATATGTCTATCACATTTTCAAACTTAAGATGACAATTAATATAATATTTTCATAGACGTGTACGTGTTACATGAACATTGTTCATGAAATTGTAAATAGGTCAACATTGCTTAGGTACAATCCAAAAAATTGTTTGAAAAAAGAATGAAGGTGCTGAAGCCCTGTTGAAGCTTGTGGGAATTTGTGCAAGAGAATTTAATAAACACGTATTTGAAATCATTAAGAGAAAGGTTGATTACATGTTTATATGTGATAATCTTATGAGAACTGATGAAGGGGTTGTTGATAGTTTTAAATTTTTCAAAAACAGGTTTCTTCATCCTTGTGGGACATATGTCAAACTTAAGATAGAAATAAATGTTTTCATAGACTTGTACGAGTCACATGTTGATCAGCTTTATGTAATAAAATACAATCAAAAGGTCATGAACTTTCTTGTTTTAGGCGTATGCTCTTCTTGAATTTGAATATTAAATGCAAGCTTCATTTTTACATGCACATTTGTTTTTGTGAATTTATATGTACATTACTCGGGTGCAATACAGAATTTTCAAACAAATGCATGAATGTTCTGAAGCCTTGTTTTACTGCTTGTGGGCATTTATGCAAGAAAGTTTTATAAACGTGTGTTTGAAATCATTAAGAGAAAGCTTGCTTACATTATAAGTAACACAGTGCTAATACATGATAAATCCTTATGACAATAACTGATGGGAGGGGTTATTTGGTAGTTGTAATCCCCTCAGTTCAAAGATTGTTTCCTCGTCCCTGTGGATCATATGTCTAGAATATCACACCATCACATGTTCAATTAATGCAATGTTTTCACAGACTTATACGTGTCACATGTTTGCACAGCTTTCATGAAAGGTGATTTTAATTAGACATTGGAAACATATCCCTTTGATCAATAATTGAGAAGTAAAGAAAATCATCACATTAATTCAACGTTTAGACAAATTGGACAAGCCAGGGTATAAGTTTCATATGTATAAAAAGAAGTCTGAACATTTGCAGAAACCTGCCCATATCAAATGTATTACACATTATTTTCTGCCACGGTTATCTGAGTATCTCTGTACACATTCGCAATGCCACTTGGTTGCAGCAGACAGTTATTTTGAGCCTCTCGTAAATTAAAAACCCAACAGTTTTTTGATGGTAAAAACTTCCTCGCTGATACCTTTTTTTGTATATCTTTTTTTTTAACTGCCATCAAAACCATTTGCAATATCCTGATTGATCACCGTATGAGATACATCTTCAACAATGGCTTTATTTCAAACTTATTTAATAAAAACGACTACCAATATTTTAAATTTTCTTGGAAGGCTTAATTCTTCAGCAATATATGATATCACTTTAACATAGTATATTCATCTCCCGGTATGCTGTACCTCTCAAATGGAAACAACAAGCCAATTACATCAACAATACCAAAATTTATCTTCAACCAACCAACTCAGCAATAGAAAAAGGGACATTGTTTCGTCATATTTTATGAAATACTCTTGGAATTGATAATCAAATTGCTTGGTTGTCCAACAAAAGTAAGGGTTTTCTGACGTCAATATGGTTGAAATGGACATGCTATCACTAGGAAACTACTTGCCTATGTATCCTTTTCATTCCTTGTGGAAAGCTGCAACAATACGTCGCCATTTGGTCCGTTCCTGGGAAGTAGCACGCGCTTCTCCTCAAGAAAGGCCCACCTTCAATTCGCCGACAACAGTTCTCCGCGAGATGTTTTTGGTCTTCCTCTCTTCCTCCTGGAGGCCACCTCAGGGCTGTATTTGGGTATGCGATCTTTTTGCATCCTCAGTACATGCCCGAGCCATCTTAATCTGACTTCCAATGCTATGGCAGCCTGTTTTCTGATACATGTCAGTGGACTGTAAAATATCCTATACAGAGACTTCCCTGCAGGGGGTGTGGGGGCTGTCTTACCCCCAAAATGAATGCCAGTTGGAAAATGAATATAACAGTTGGAAATTCAAGCGTTTCTCTTCAGGCACCTTCACGAATCCATCAGTTGGAAAGTGATGTCTCTACCCCCTCCCCCCACCACCACCCCCGCAATAATCTAGCGACGTCCCTGATCCTATTACTATGAATCTTGGTGTTTTCCACTTGTTAAAGTTAACTTCATACTAAAGCGTATCCTCGGTTTCCTTGGCGTAAGCGCATGAGAGCACATGACGCCAGTCAGAACGCCAGTCTATCGTAGGTCAAATCCCCAGCAGTGCTGGTACTTTTACAGCTGAGTGAAGTGTCTTCCTTAAGACACAATGCAGGGTCGTGGCGGGAATTTAACCCGGTACCTTTCACATACGAGCATGATTCCTTAACCACTAAGCCACTGCATCCAGTTATACGGTGAAATTATTCAAATTGAAAACATGTTTGGTTGACATGTTGATCTATACACAAACTCCCTACTGTACTGGACTGAGTACAGTAGTCGTACTTTGGGGGCAAAACTTATGTAGTATGTCTGCCATTTTAATTTAAATGTCTGCTGGTAATTCCTTTTACAACTGATAGATTATTCTTTTGTTTTATTGCAATGTTTATAGCTCTGTTTAATATTAGCTTTTGATGGACTAAAATAACTGCTCAAAACAGCACAACCATAAAGTGTAGTTGAAAGATAATGAATCAAACACTTTAGGAAATCATTAGAACAAATCATATACCTTGTACCTTAACAGCAAAGATTTCAGTGAAAAGCATGTCTCTAAGATCTGCAGAGTTGTTTCCGTTAAACCATTTGCATCAATACGTAGATATATCAGAGAATCCCCAAACCATTCAATATATGGATACTGAATGAGCACGCCGTGCATTACAGACAGTAACACTACCAACTTACCGGAATGCAACTGTGATCAAAGGTTCCATCACACAATGCTGATAAAAATAGTAAAGGATTTTGAACACTTATTCTTATCCTTAGAATATCTTAATATATAGCATTAACTTCAGTTACACATTCACGTTTTCAAGGTATTTCTTGCAAAGTGATATTGTTTTAATGAATGAATCAAATCTACTTATCAATCATATGCCAGCACCACCACACCAAGTTTGACTGAAATGTAATCGATGATTATTGATATAATAGCATTTGTAGAATTAAAGAGTTATAATTAAATCGATGGTTATTGATATATTAGTGTTTATAGAATTAAAGCTACTCATAAATATTCATGAGAGTATCACTAAAAATTGCAGGCTATAGAATATCTGTGCACCAAACATGACAATATTCCACTTAGTGATTCACTAGCTTCCGTCAGAGACGCTCATACACACACACACACGCACGCACACACACACAGGCCCATGCGTTACCCCATCGTAGCTACAAAGGTTCTGGACCCCAGGGTGAACCCTTCTTTATTGTTGGAACCATAACAAAATATTTAGGGGTACTCACAAACCATGCACAAATGTATGTCTATTCCGGATGAGCATTCTGCTGTCTGCATAAGATTATTAAAAGATAAAAACAATAACAACCAAAAATAAAATCAAGTACGTTCATGGTAAGTTTAAAGCGAGTTCAGTACTTAGACCAATCAACTACTGGTGGAAATTTCCCTTTGTTACCCAACCAATCATCTGCGCTTGCTGGATGAAAAATTGTAAGCAACAAAACGCGTGGGTTTAAAACCTTCATGTATAACGCACATATAAATGAGCGTTTGAAATCATTTTATCACACGATTGATTCCATACCGTGCGTGAATTGTGCAGACGGGAAAAATCCCCTAGATTTTGATTGGTAGATAAGAATCCTCCAGTATACCATTGGTCCGTTATGAATACGTGAATTACGGCCATGTGACATTATTCGGTAGCTTTTCGGAAATTGCTGATTCGGATTAAAATGGTCAATAAGGTTAAAGACTTAAAAATTTAATGTACATCCAAAATGGATGACCACTCTAATTCAATGCGAAACATGTTTTTCTATGAACGATAGTAATAAAAGACTCAGAATAAATAAATTCGTAGATCTTTGAGGAAGGTTTAATTTCGAATTTTGACAAAACAAAGATTGATATATGTCTAACTTGCTGCACACCATCTTACTACAATTACGTATGTTGTGGTAAAAATAGCAATCAGCGAGGCAAGCTACCAGCATCATATTGCGTGCTTCCCTGCATGAAGCCTGCAAATTGGAATAGGTAACAAGGTGTTTTCAACTTAGGCTGTCATTTATCTCTACAATAGTTCTGAAATTAAAAATAACAAGATAAGTAAGAGTATCCATGCATTTGAAGGTTAGCGTTTAGATCTGTTGCGCTTTGAATTATATGATTTATGAAGTACAACAATGTTAGTATTTTGCTTGTAGAAAGTAGACCTACCTCTTCCATCTGACGATCAATAATGATATGATTTAGTGGCTGTACATGCTTTTCACTCAACATCATAGAGTTGTATATCTTGTTTTATATACAAAAGTAGTAAATATGTTATAGTCTGTATTATTGTATTCGTTGCTTGGCACTCAATATTAGAATTTCATGACATCAAATTAGTAAGACAGACATTTTTATCACGTAAAACCTTTACCTAACGCGATTCCCAGCGAAATTTGATGTGTTGTCTTTCAATGCTATTTCTACCAATTAAAGTGACTTGCAAGAACTATCTGTAATTCAGTCATTCTTACAATCATGTGGTAGAAATAAACATTATGCAGATTTTTATCAATCTCATACTGTTATAGGAAAAAGTATGGGTGCGCGACCTTCAAAATGTGAAAAGGCCGCTGAAGAAAACATCCAAACTCATGCAAGTCCATCAATCGTAAATCGGGTGTTTTCTTTCATAAATTTCACTCACTCAAAATGAAACTGCTGCAGTATTGATTTGGGTTGTTGTAAAGATTCGAAAACATTAATGACTGAATTTGCCGTATCATTTCAAAGATGATAAACAATTACAAAACAAATGTTTTACATAAGAAACACCCAAAGTCACCTAGCTATCTAACACATTAACAACAACAAAAGTCTTAGTGTTGATACCTGCACATAAGGCGGCAACTGGCAACTTGTAACGATTGTGATATAAAATTTGCTACTTCCATTGCATTTACGACATTTTAGTTCATTTTATGTAATATTGCCTTTATACGTGCATACAGTTTTAATGTTTACAAGAAATCTTCCATAAAGCCAAGTTATATAAGACAACTCAGAGTTCATTGTTCGCATGGGCCTGATCAAGAATGGCTTCATACAATATATAAAATCACGTAAAGATATTGAGCACTGCTCATGGCTTATTAAACCATAATTGCTACTCGATACACAAGAAATATTTTCATTTTGCTTAGTTGTCATGCTGTCATAACAAATTCTCAGAAAAATTTAAAGGTGATTCAGTGAAGATCGGCAATTGTCTGGAGTTTTTAAAGAGGTACAATTTGGGTAAAATGTAATTGCTTTACTTGGATTACTTTCGTTTCCCCAAACGGATGTTAGTCTAGATGATACAGATTTTCTTGCCAAGATGTCAGAACTGTAAAACTATTTGCATTTCTTGTTCAACATTTGTTGGCTTAGTTTTCCTTCATAATACAGTAAAATGAATTAGCTATTTTGTGATGATATTCGGCACATTAATTTTTCATATGTAATCATTTTTCCAATGGTATTGGAGGATAGTCTATCATGAATAAGAAGAAGAACAAGAACTACACCAAAAAATTGGTCTTTTGCAATTTTTTTATTTTGTAAACTGGTAAATAAAAATATAAATTACTTCAAAATTTTCTAATAGCATTATCTATGAAATTTATGAAATTATAATGACAAAATAACCCAATCATGACTGTAACTGAGGGTCACCGGGAGAATCGCGACGTTCAATGAAAAACTAACATACTGACATATCTCGAAAAATAAAAGAAAAAAGGTCTTCAGTTATTTCTAGTCTAATTCATATAGTTTTCGCCAGTGTCATGCGTGGGTTTTTTGCCAATTGGTGCCCCTGAAGTTATGTTTTTATGGTCATTTTTCTTTTTTGGTCCCCAAGAAATATACTCAGGTACATTTGGGGCCCTGAGTCCAGGGATATAATCCGCTTACTTTCCCTATAGGCGGCACTGCTGTCACTATAAATATGTTAAGGTTTATGAATTAAAAGTAATCAGACTTGAAGCCGACACTTTAAATAGGTTAGCATGTAAAAGAATCATGAACATAATTATAAATAAGAGGTTGATGAAATAAGGTAATTATTTCCTAGTAAATGTCCATGGAGCTGAAACTATGAATTAAAATTATCAGAAAATAATATGAACCTTTCAGTATGCCAAGTATTTTCAGACCGTGAACATCTAGATATGTATAGAGTTTGGTTGTAGTCGTATTGATGTTTTTATACTTTTTATTCTATCGGAGGAGTACCATAAAGTGGGAACTCTCCAGATGGGTTTAAGATGTAACCTTAGATCCACAAAGCAAGTAACTGTATATATTACCCAGATTTTTCATGAACGGTAAAAACTGCATGTTTTTACATCAATGTTATATATTTTTAATGACAAATGTCTCAGATTTCTCTGTATTCGGGTAACTTGAGATGCCCACTTCTTTTTGATAAGTAGGGCATCAAACATTCTTATTGGAAAATGAAGGCTTCTTGTAGAAAAATCTTTTTTGATCATAATCGTGTAAAACAAGGTTAATGTGGTAATGTAAATCCCAGTGATTTGAACAATGAAGTCATGTGACTGCTACATGTAAGAAGAGAACTTAAAAGAACAGTATAGTAGTTTGAATAAAGAATATACAGTAGAATTAACACCATAATCTTAGAATTAGACTGCACTTGATCATTTATTCGAAATACTGTATGTATGCATACGTGTCTTTATTTTTAAACGGGAAGTGCTGGTAATAAGGAATACCAAGGCTTCGAAGATTTTATTGAAATTGTGGATAAAGGTTTTCATATTTTAAACTGAATAAAAGTTGGGCTGCATCTTGCACCAATCATGCTAATTAGAACATTTACATCATTGAGTATTACTTTCTTTTTAAATAATATATCTGAAAGAATATCTGACAAGAGCAATATCGCTCTCACACGACAAGCAAACCTTTCTCTCTTAACCTCAAAGTTGGCTACAGCAATGTTTACCAGGGCCTCACTCCTAAAACACTTCTTCCCATAATCCCCTCACAGTTTATCACATTCTACAAACATGTTCACAGATGGTTCATCACAGAAGCAAGCTTACCTTGGTACCATCTCTGACTTCTTTAAAAATAACTCCTCCATACAAATACTTACTTTCCTCTGAGACATACAAACATACAATTACCCATTCATAAATAGTACGTTTGCCTCTTTTGGTTACCTTCATTTACTATACTGATACAGCTATATAGCACTACCACCCTCTTTGTATTCAGTCCAAACACTGATTTATTATCTTAGCCTCTTTTAAAACATAAACAAACAAACTTTCTTGATTATATTGGATCGAAGTATCCTCGAACAAAATGTCTTACACACCCCATTATGTTGGAGAAGGGACACTCTGTTTGTGGGTTGACACTCTGTCCGTTGGTTGAGATTGCCTCCTTTTAACAAATGATTTCTCAAATTTTAACAGAAGATGTACACTTCATTTTTCTGTAGGCTACTAAAAGATTAGATAACATGGGGATAAATATTTTATACATTTCGACGTTTCTGATTGGTTGAAATATTTTTTAAATACTAAGATTGGTAGTGACGTGTCAAACAATTTTCTTGGGACAAGATTATTGGAGTACAAAGGAAAATAAAAGTATGGCTACGATAGCTGATAAAAACGTTGTAATTTTCCATACCTCTAAACATTCACAAACTTATGAAATACAGGTTCTTGAGTTTCAGTATGTAGCTGTACTGGGATCTCAAAGCTCTTTGCGCAGTGTTTCACAATCACGTCGCGAATTAAAGATAAAAGTGCGTTATGACATCACACCAAGTTTGAATTAGACTTGCTATCCTAGTCACTCTTAAGCATACCGTGTTTTATCTTTATATCATAATATTGCTGAAATAATGAAAAAGGAATATGTAACAGTGATATTTTATCATTTTGAGAAAAGAACATTCAACAGTCGTGTAGGAGGTGTTAATTTCTATGCAAGTGTCCAAGAAGGCACGTGCTTCCTCCAAGTTTTGCCATTTGTAATGTATAAAGGTTCGGGTTAGCCATAAAACGAGCCTGTTTTGAATATTAGCTTTCACCTAACTTCTGCCTCCATATTGCCAGTTCCGCTACGCGTTTACGTTACGACAATCTATTTCGTTTTACATGTGATTATTAGGACTATCCATGTTGTGGGATGGGTTCAAAACATTCACTCACGCTAAATTATTCATCATGAAGAATTGCACTGCACTGTATATTTAAATTTGCTCAAAATGTGCACAATTTTTAACGTGGAGCGATGGGACACAAACTACCCCACAGAGCTTCATCCATTGAATCAACTAACTAGAAGTTATGATTACTTTTGCAAAATACAAAAGAACATTCTCTTTTGGGGTTTGTGACTGTGAAAAGGTGGTGGAACAACTAGTACATTAATGCATTTTGTAGGTAAATAAAAGTTTGCTAACCAAGCAGGGTAAATGCATGGAGCTCTGGAACGGGTCAGCCAATGTTTAAGTCCGTCCATAGTGTGCTTACATTACATTTGTTCATAGTTCGTCTACCATTATTTGGGACATGGTGCATCATGGCTAATTTTGCTTAATGTCGATCTCCATTACATTCAAAACTTTTATTTTACCTGAGCGATGTTTTCAGTTAATTTTTTCCTAGGACCGTTCGAATGTAAAGAAGTCTTTGACCGAAAAAGACATCATTGTAAGAAAATCTAAGTAAGGAAAAAATATTAGTGGAAATATTACGACTAAGAGCGGTATTAAAATCCCTTAATAAGATTTCAGGATCCTGACTAAGCATATGAAAACCAATTTGATCATTTTTGCACGTCTTTTTGGTAGGAGAGGCCTCCGATTATATTAAAACTGCTTAATATCAATTATAAGAAAAGATATCAATGAGGCATGAACTTAAATAACCCTTTGGTACTCTAATGTACTGTAAATATTGATTTGAAATTCGGTCTTTGTATGATAAAATATACAACAGTGGATTTTCTTCGTTTGATGACCATTTGGAGATCTTCAAAGAGACATGCTGATAAACAATGTTATCTGTTCTGACGTGTGCAAGGCGGGCGTGTTTCTGAAGAATAGGTATTTTCAGGAGTTGTTGTATTGAAAGAAAGATTGTCGGAAGTAAATGAACGATTTTATTATTCTTATTGTTCACCAACAAGGTTAAACAAAGACTATACTATGACTATACTAATGATAAGGCTGTAACGTCTTGTGATGAACAAGGAGAGAAGTAAGTAACAAATGTCATTGAAACTGTGATGCCGAATAGATTTATTCCCCAGTCATCTGCTAAGTATGATAAATGTGAACGTGAGCTTTAGACTTAGCTGTACCTCATCAGGTTTCCAACAAAATGTACTAACAATTAATAGATTCATTAGGACAGACTGAGTTGACCTGAACAATGCTATGAGAATTCTTAATATACAGAAATGGGAAAGCTGACTTTTGAGTTACACCGATCAATCATTCATTGGGGTGTCGCTGTCGTGAGTTCTGTGCATATATTTCCCATCAACTATTTTTCTTAATTTTTTTGGGAAAAATAAATAGTTTATTTTAAGATTATAGCACTTTCTAATGAGTAGATGCACTCCATGGTAAAATCATGACACCACTCTATATTTAACACAGTCGAAACATATCCCTGGGTGTGAGTTTATTTAATTGGACTTATAGTCTGCAACAGAGTTTTAAAACGATATGTAATGGGAACAGAAAGGCTTAATTTCATAAATGGCACTCAAAACATCCATTTTAGTAAGGGTGTTACAATATTTGCAAGGGAAAAGGATAAAGGTACATTTCTTAGTTTTGAAATATCAAATAATGATGATATGGTAGAATTATAACTAAATACTTTTAAATTGGGAGACAAAAACAGGATAAGCATTTTACTCTCTCTGTACCCATTTCTTCATATATACATATTCAAGGTTTTCCACACATCACCCATTGAAGCAGCTATACTGTGTACACACATGTTTCAATTATGAAAACATAAAAACAATACAACTTTTTAATGAGCAGACAAAACAGCTGCCTATATGACATGTGTTGTGACGATTTCATTTCTTTCAACAGGGCGAATGGTATATTTACCGCTTGGTTGACCTTTCATGGGGCCCTGCAACTATCATTTACAGTATACAGCAAATCCAATTAGAAAGTCAACCATGAAATATTAATTTGTATTCAGATAATTAACATGCGTAAAATATCTAGGCCTACGTTTTGAATAAATTTCTTCTATGTAAGAAGATGGGAAGTTGCACAAAATATTTCTTCAAAATCAGGTAAAATAGAACAATTCACTTAAAGAGGGGAGTACTTTTTGCCTTTGTATGAGTTATTCAGCAATTAAATAACAAGATATACATGTACTGGTATAGCCTGCATGAACTAATACTACTTCGATCGCCAAGTCTTATCTGGCTTGTAAACCATTTGGCTTGTTCGCCCAAAGGAGATCACTGCTTTGGTTGTTTTGGTCAGAAGATCCCTACAATACCACAATTCGTAATTCAAATTTTCTATACTTTTGTATTACAAGTAAATACTCTTCGAGCTCTGGAATCTTAACAGCAGACCAGGTTTGAGGTTTTATGACAAACACATTGCAGTTATATTGCTCGGACCACCGAAATTTGTTGTTTCCCGGGGCCCGTGAGGTTTACCCACCCATCGCACCCTCAGCCACTTAAGTTGACGGCATGCTAACAATCATGTTGTAATTGATGTAATATCTGTTTTTCAACCTGGCCATTAATGGTATCAAGAAAATCTGCCTTACGTTACTCCTCCCATGTTTAGCGTAATATAAAAAGTTTTAAAATATGATTTGGTCAGCTGTGCTGTTCCAAGTTATTAAGACAGAGGATATAATTCACACGACAATGGAAAACTTATCAACTGATTACATGATAAATATGTATACCTTCTTTAATAATTAGTCCTAAAAAAATTAAAATTGTAAAAACATCAATATTTCATCCATTTTAAATTAAACTTTGATTACATTCATTATATTCATAGAAAACATATACAGTTAAGGATATGTGCCACTAAGACAAACGTTTCCAGCTAAAGAGGTTTCAAAAACTGCGACAAACTAAAATCATTTTATATTTATAAATAAAACATGGTGATCAAAAATTCCCTGTGTAAATTGTCAGCATAGCAGTGTAACCTTAAGGGTACATTTCAAGATCGAGCCCCTTAATGTTAAGTTATCCACTTGTAGGTCTAGCACCATCAGAGGTCATTCATCTCCCAGCTAACGCAAGTTGTACGTGAATCTGAGCCGTGGAGACAAACAATGATGCACTTTAATCCAAGGCCATTAAAGCGTAATTTTCAAAATAGTTTAATAATAATATTATTGATAATAATGATTAACACAATATCACAAAAAAGTAGCAACGCGCTTCAAAATGCAGATACAAAAAGTTAAATCTTAGTGAAAAAATGTTTAATTCATGATTTTGAAAAATTGGAAACTGTTTATCAGGATTTGGGACAAACTTAGTAAACAATATTATTGATTCGGAAACCGTAATGCCTTGCTCCTGCAAACAAATCTATTGATGACATAAGTCTCCATTATGTTGGAAACTTGTCATTGTTGGTTCGTGATATGAAGTAGAAGCTATATTTAGCTTGGAGACCGCCTTTGAACACCACACAAGAGGAATTGAAAATGTCCGGAAAGTTGATACAGTATCCGTCAAAGAGTGCATCAGACTGTCAGACTCTCGAAGTAATTAAAATTGTATTTGTAATCATTAAGGAGCTTAATTTTGTTATGTATTCTCAACGTCTATTTACTTTGTGACAAAAATGATTGGAGTTGACAGTTCTTGTTTTGGAGCAATCACAATGTGTGTAAAGAGATAACATTGTAACGCTTGCAATATTAATTTCTTAATAAACGTAAACTCCTTGAATTTTTGGGATATCGAAGCTAAAAATAGGGGTATTATTATGTAACTTGATTGCGGAACACAGACTTTTGGCGTCGGTTGATCTTTGTTATGAACAAGGCACAAACATTGAAGTCAGAGAATATGATGTACAAATATACAGTATTTCCACAGATCATAGCAGTCAACTTAAGCCTACTGAGTCGTTTTGTGTGTATTCAGTGAAATTTATATTGCCGCTTTCCTTCAAATTGTCTTAAAGCATTCTCGAATGTTAACTTAAAACCACTATGTTAAGGATGTAAAAATGTTCTCTGAAGAAAAGTAATGAATCAAGTAATTTAAAAAATATAATTGTCATATAAAATTAGTGATATTGGGAGAATTACTACCACACATTATATTTGCGATTATAAATAATGTAATAGAAATAACAACAAATTGAAAAGGTTCATAATAGAAACGATACAATGGAAATGGAAATAAATGCAAAATGTTTATATACTGTCCATGATTGCAGATGTTTATCCTCGACGACGTAGTTGAAGGTGAATACGGTTGTGGATGTGATCCTAAAACATCATATGCGACATTGAACATAAAATAAATGTTACAACAATAATTATTATAATAAATGTTTCAGAGCATAATTGTTGTGTTATATAATAACATGTGTTATAATGAAGATATCCTACTATCAGGGCGCTGGTTTAGCCACCATGAAATTATGAGCAATAAATTAAGGAATCCCCACAACTGGACTATATTCCTGAAGCAAAGAAAGTGTTTACGTGAAGTGATTTTTTTTTTTTTTTTTACGGCACATCAACACCAGAAGGCCAATTTAGCGTATGTTTTGTTGTATGCACCATTCATCAACGACTGTTTTCATCACGAAACACTGATTTTTCCTCCTGGTCATATTCATTTGCTTGTGTTATGAGAGAATCAGTGGGGGAAAAGAAAAGAGTTACCTAAAACAAGGAGCTACCATTTAGTAAAAGTTTTCATTTAAACGACCTTTCCTCTTTCTTACATGAGCTCAGGAAGAACAAGTGCATTGGCGTGTATGATTGCTCCCTAAGAATCTGGAAATTTAACATTGCAATAAATTGGTAGCAATTTTTAAAAATCTCGAAAGATTGAGTACTTTCAAACTGTATTTTTGAAATGCATATACTGTATATGATACAGCCAGAGCAAAATTGTTCGCGTTTTTTGTGAACACTTTTAAAACTCATTATTAAACACCAATATATTCAAAACTTGTTTAATCAGTACTTTCGGTAACATGCTTTTGATCACATCCATTTAAAACATCAAAACTAACCTTCAGCTCCATTTGCCTTGAGAACATATGATACCCATATGTCATCTGCATGGAATAAATATCAAAACCGAAAATATCAACTTGATAAATGATGGTTCTCAAAATATTAGAGATGCAATATGTTCTCCTAAAAGTACTTTAGTTAAGAGTTTTTATTGTATTGTGAGTTTATTTGTCACCTTTAACCTCTGCATCTTATTTGGTATATAAGGTATATTTGGTAAAAAAAAATGTATTGTTATTTGATGGGTGTGTGCAAGTAAAGTAAAGAAGTATAGTGCACGTGGATACTGATAGCTTGGAAACTTTTACTTAATTCCCACATCTGCACGAACGAAAACAATATGACAAAATGTAAAAAATAAAATTTCATATACACATAGAATTGTAAAACGAAAGAAATTTAGATTAGAGATCTTAATTTGGATATTTACGATGGCAACATGTGGAGGCAAAAGAGGAACGTATTTTTTTACGCGCTCGTTATTCATTTACCGCTCTTTGACCGGTAAGTGAATGATTTCCTGTACCGTGCGATGATGACGTAGAATTAACTCTTTACGGATATGCACACACACATTTATTTACTTTTTAGCAATATGACGATTATTACAAAAATCTTCCCAACATCTTGAGTGATTTTTCTTTTTGCTTGCTTGTTCTTGTGCCTTTTAATTACTGAACGGTACAATGATATTGCAGGGGTGATTTAAATTGACTGTCACATGTGTATAAAATGGTCAAAATACAAAATTGCAAAAAAGTCCATATTTCAGTGTAATAGGAGATTGAAAGATTACTCTCAATTCTCCCGAATTTTTCGAAATATCACTTGAGTCAGCTAGTCTACATGTAATAGACAATGATCAAAGACTCAATTCAAGACCTGCCACATTTCAAGAAGTATCACACTTAAACCTTTATAAGTCCTCCTTCTCTGCGATTAATCTTCAAGTAGAGATAAATACATTTTTCAGTAATTGATGAGATACCCCGTCACGGTGTCGATTGTGTAACATACAAAAGCTGTATATTTATTCTGTTCTTTATTAAACTAGTTATAGCTACAAGCACGCTAAGGGGCAGTGTGTAGGGTTGATATCACCAGACTGACCAACGTCTCCTTGTGGATAATTTATGGATAAAATGCGTGACCTGGAAAATTCAATCACCAGCTCCACAGTCCAATATAAGTTCTCAAATTCCTTGATTCTAAGTCATGCTTGAAAGCTTTAGCTGACAATTTACATTATGGACGTAGTTATAACATGAAATATCACTTGTCTATTATCTCAGAAGGAATTAAACTAAGGCGATTTTTCCAGTCAGTCATGAATTGGGCTCGCAATATGCGAGCATTTTACATTAAACCCGCAAGAAAATGTAAATGTCCTTGTCGTGTTGTTACTTAAATATATTACATATCAAATTTGACCATATCATGATTAGATTTGTTGTCCAATTTTGATCATAATTAGGTCAGTGCATAATTTACCTGTTGTGGTCAAATTGGACCATTCCTGTTTTAGAGTGTGTATAGAAGAATATGTGACATCGAGTCACTTAATAGCTTACAATTTGCATCTGTGACAAACAAATCGAATCTGATTAAGTGTTCACCAAGCTAGAAACCCTTCACGCCCACCCCCTATCTTCTTCTCCTCGATCCGCCCCTAGGTAATTATTGATATGTAAGAGGGTCAGTTTTTGTATAATTGACTCTTTCTCGGTCTGTATTGATCTCTGAATATACCTCAATGAAAGGGGTGGATTTTCTTTAAGTCTTTTGGGTCACTTTCTTTCACAGCATTTGCATTTGTAAATAAACTTTTGTAAGCTGAAAGGACAACATTAGTGTGGTTGATTTCAGGTTGAAACACATTTCTTATTAGGTTACATGAATGTTTGAAAATGGGAAATAGATACCTTTTCTTAGATAATCGATAAAAACTTACATGACATTTTGTGAGAGTTGAAATTGTTATAATAAATATTTTGAACAGTTGAATGTATCTTTAATCTTTATAATTGTCATACTTTTCTCGGAAAATGCAACAATGGGAACAAAAGATGTCTTTGATATTTTGTCCATTGAATGTTTGATATATTGTTCATTAAGAACAATAGAGCAATATATCAAGAATATCAAACTTGCTTAAAATGACCGGTGGTGAATATCAACAATAGCAGAGGGACGGAAAACTCACTTCATTATCAAATATAATAACGAATTATATTAAAACCATTTTACTAAATGGAAATATTTTTCTCAAAATTTCACTGGCTGACGATTCCAATTATTCTTTTGACGATTGTGAGGCTGTATTTCTTATTTCTAATCAAATCTGCAAAAGCTTTGTTATCAATATCTCCTTACTTTAAGAAGATTAATGAAGACGTATTCCACCATATTGTATTTAAATCTTGACCTCTGTCACATGAGATGAACATGATTAACCACTAAAGTTATCATTTAAATGAATCATATTTGGAGGTAGATGCCCAGCTATTTTTTGGAGAAAATAATTTCATTCTTTTCGTTACTACATTATGCATCGCACGTGTAGCATTTACATGGTAGTGGTTTAGGTTTACTTCCCCAATATGGATTGAGTGTTATTATAACTAATAATCAACCTGTTTTTATTATATTCTTGCAGTTAAAATGCCAAATTTGAAGCTTCACATGTGTTTGTGGGTAAACGATTTATTTACCAAAAGAACATATGTAACCGTTAGGCGAAGTTTTGGGTTCACTGGTATACAAATATAAGTACTGCAAGTATTTATTTTTCACTTTGAATGAAATTTCACAATTTACATTTTTATTGTATATCAGTTTGGTTTATTAATCTTTTGTGCAAATGATTTAATAACTTCATAACAATTTTGTATTAATAGACACAAATATGGAGGAGAAAGTTTTTTGGGAAATAACAAGTGCAAAATTTTCTGCATGACTCTTTAAAAATAGTTTTATTGAGTGCATCTTTTAAAACAAAATATCAAACTATATTTTAGAAATTAACACGCTAACAGCTTTCAAATAATGTTTGATTTTTCTTGTATAAATGTATAATGAACAATCGTACGTTGTACTACATACTCTATTCTCTTATTTTCTTATGTTACTTATTAAGAATATTTATCCATCACTAAAATTTTTCTATCCATTAACTTCATTAGAACTTTAAACTTTCTTCTAATGACAACTGTTATACTAGACGACCTTTGTAAAGCCTACGGTACTGCACTATCAAAACTTATAGTACCGATTGACATACCAAGATAATGCTTTTGGAAAAATAATTATATCTCAAACCTTCTACTGTGGCAAGTTCTTCTGCACATTGTAGCTTATAGGTATGCAAAAAAAAGTGCATCATTCTAAATAAAGAATAAATGATCCAAGTTTAAAGTGTCTGGGTAAATATTAGCTAGCAGGTACAAAATGATCAGATTGAGTAAATACAGTATTGTAAAATAAAAGAAATAAAACATCCCAAATATTTACATCTTTGCTTTATCTGTTTAGCTTGTTTACATGCTGGCATTTATACTAAACATCCGGATGTATTTGATACGTTTTCATATTTCATGCTGAATGAGATTATATCACTTTTTCATACAAATATTGGGAAAAAAGTATTGATCTATGATCCCAGCTTGATAAAAATTATAAAGAAAAACATTAAAACATATGTCCAAATTATCAAAAACGGATGAATTGATTTATAATATAATTCATAATTTTTAGCACGTTTTCAGATACACTTTCAAAAGGAGCAAAGGGAAAAAATCCTAAATAAAGCAGCCTCCAAACAATTTTATTTACTTTACATGGATTTAACATTTGAAAAACTGGAGCCCTGAACGTGTGGATGGTGAAATATTCGAAGTCGACATCGTAGGGGTAAGGGAGCAGGAGGTGAAGCCCAGAAATCCATATGGAAAGTTTTGTAGGTGATTATATAGTTTTAAGTGTGTGTGTGTGTGGAGGATAGGGAAAGGGGGGGGGGGGGGGTGTGGGACGCTACAGTGGTTTCTTCACAGGTCTGTTTGTCTTAAAATAGGCAGTTCTTACCACTAAACTATGACCCCTAAGTGAGCCCAGAATTTTAATTTTTCAGTTTTACTCTAGACTTGAAGATTGAAAGTCATTGCTTGAATTGTCTGACATTCACATACTTTTTGACGATTGGTCTAGAGCTTCAATTACTTCTTGTTCTACGTTGATAACTTAATAGGGTACTTAGTTTGAACATACATTCATAAAGTCTCTTCAATTGATCCAATGATTCAAATAGTTATCACCATTGTACCGGCCAACACAGTTTACAAATGCTTTTTATTTTATTTTCCACAAGCACAACAGCAGGTGTGGGTCAAATAATACACAGAGGAAAACCAGAAGTATTAAATTTCAGACTGACAAATAACCCGATGCTTTCCAAAGTGTAGAACATGTTGGATTTATCCTCTGTGAGCAAGTTCATTTACATGGAGTTTAGATAGATTTTATTTTTGTGAGAGCGAGCAAATTGATATAGAAATGTACAGATTTTTCAATTTACAAAACTAGTTGTTCCCAATGGCAATAATTGTGTATTTTTACAGCTAATAATACTCGTAAAGGGCAATGCAACAATGATATCACCAACTTTTTCGGGGGCTCTGGTATTTTGAGAGTCAGCCTAATCTAAACTTTGATTCAAATCGATAAGATCAGGTTCGGTTTCCTAAAACTTTTTGATTCAATGTTTACGGATATTGAAACTTAAGAGATAAGTTACTTTGACCTGGGATTTGCTTTGACGCACGTATAGCAGACTAAACCTCTAGTGGTAACACAGTCAGACAGTAGCCGAGACATTTCTACCTTTTTCTCTCGTGATTTGAGATACTTTGCTTTCTTAAAACGTTCAAATTGCAAGAAGTTAAATCTATGATTTAATTACTAAGCTTCAAGATGTGAGTTTTAAAATGAAATTGATGAGAATGTCTTTCTTAATGCTCAAAAATCCTGAGCTAGTTGCGGATGGAAAACGTGTTTCTAATTCCAGACATTAATTATCAGTGTTTCCGAAACAACGCATGTAGTTACATCGGTATTAAAGATATAGTTTATTTCCTCTTATGAACAAAAACTTCGTACTTTGAGCTTTGTAAATACATGCTACTGGCCTCCCAGTTAAATTTAAAAACAATATACCGCTCAAGAGGAACTTTGGTTTCCTGGAAAACTGTAGATGATCTAAGTTTCCAACTTCAGATCTGCAATGAAACAATCACATTGCATCTAGGTTCTCGGAAATTTTAAAAAGCAGTATTTATGTAGGTCAACATGTGTGTGGTCTTAGACTTCTTTATGCAATGTGTTTTATACAAACGAAGCTCTAGATCCCTGAAAATGGTCTCTAATTTCTTGGTTACTTGGCTACGGTTCTTGGTTACTTAGTTGCAGTGTTTGCATGAAATATTAAAATATAAAAAAATATAAAAAAAGTATTTCAAATTTGTATTTCTACCTTTTTTGTATGCAACGTCACGATTAGCAAAAACAATATATGTATTATGAAGAATATACTATCCAGGGTAAATACGATAAATTTAACACCTCAGGGTATAAATGGCGTTGACACTCTATGCGAAGATTTACCACTACGTCAGACTTTGAATCTCAGCTGTAAATTGTGAGACTCGTAAGTATAATTTTTGAGCTAATGTGTAACATCATCTTTGCGTTTTTCAAGTATTGTAGCACGGTAGCAAGGTAAACAATGTTTTGGTCGTTAAACCATCGTGTTGTTACATACCATCTAGCTGATATATAAATGTCAAGTGGAATACGTGCTTGTTGTGAGATGGGATGAAAATAAAAATCGAGGAGTTAATGAATGTTTATAATATGTACCTTTAATCTTTAACAAAAACCTAGAAATCTGTATCATTATGGCATGGCGTCCATCATTTGATAGACATGTCAAGTGGAATAGTGCTTGTTGTGAGATGGGATGAAAATAAAAATCGAGTATTTATTGAATGTTTATAGTATGTACCTTTAATCTTAGAAAGAAAAAAAAAATCTGTATCATCATGGCATGGCGTCCATCATTTGATAGACATGTCCATTAACTGTAATTTGCTGTTTCATGTTTTGCAGTTCTAATATAAAATAAACTGAACTACAATCCATACTTTCGTTTTGATTATTTTTCAGATGGCTTGATGGAAAGTTTTGGCCAGATGATAACTTGTTGGTACGGAGCTGCTTTTGTACCACATCCAACGCTTGCATAGAGACTGACCCAATCGTATTGTTGTAAACAACTGGAAGAAGATAATTATTCAGTGTTTTTGCTTACTCGTGTAATAAACACTATATTCGCTAGAAGATGTTAAAATTTGTTTGCAAACACAGTCTTTTGTTTGCAAACACAGTCTTTTGTTTGCAAACACAGTCTTTTGTTTGCCTGAACACCAGCCGCTGCTTCCGTGATTGTTTTTATCGTCAGTAAAGACAAAAAACTATCATCTCTCCTTGCATCATATAAACATTTCTTCGTGCTGAGAATCACATGTGTTTCCGTGAATTTATTTGCTTTTCAATTTCATTTTGCTCGAAAATCACCAGACGATTTTGATCATCAAAATTGATTCTTAATGGAAGTGCTAAATTGTGTATGAATGTTTTCAGGCTAGGAACCGCTTAAGTTGTGTTATTTTATGTGTTTGAAGCACCTGTAAGTGCGCTTAATTTGTTCTTTCTTGTATCATCCGATGTCGTCATTCTCAAATGGAGGTAATCTGGTTTTATGAGAAATTTGTCGCCTAAAACGTAATGGAAACACATCAGTGTCATGGGTTGAATGCGTTGTTATGGAAACAAGT
This sequence comes from Chiridota heheva, assembly GCA_020152595.1. Taxonomy (NCBI): domain Eukaryota; kingdom Metazoa; phylum Echinodermata; class Holothuroidea; order Apodida; family Chiridotidae; genus Chiridota; species Chiridota heheva. Next base: position 57,339 of record JAIGNY010003008.1, read on the forward strand.
AGAAAGTAATTGTTACAATAAAGAGTGATGTCAGATGAAATTGGCGTGGTGAGACGGGCTCGCCCGAAGTGTTTACGAAAAGTATGAGCTATAGCTCATTACTACCCCTATCACTTTACTTGCATTTTGCTTGTACACTAAAATACAGACGCATGCTACAAGATTAATGTACTGCATGCAATCATTTGTATTCAAAATGAGACAGCTGCTCTAAATCTTGTGGTAGATTTCACAAATTTGAGGAGGCCTAAATTATCCTCTCCATGATTTTAAAGTGCCTAATAACGCTTACTAGTTAGCTAGATTGATGATTCTGTTGGAGACTTTTGCACTGACTGTAATTGTTGTTTGGCGTACAAAAAACAGTATATTTTAGTTCTCTCTAAACGACAAGCTAACTTTTTCTATTACTTCACAGCTGCAATGTTACAAAACTCTGATTATTCCGGCAAATCAATGTTTATGTAACCTAAAATGTTTTCAGTTATCTCCATCTATGTTATCCATCAAACCCATCTTTTTTTAGTTTCACGTGCGTTGTTGTATATATATATATATATATATATATATATATATATATATATATATATATATATATATATATATATATATATATATATATATATATATATATATATATATATATATATATATATATATATATATATATATATATATATATATATATATATATATATATATATATATATATATATATTTATTTATATATATATATATATATATATATATATATATATATATATATATATATATATATATATATATATATATATATATATATATATATATATATATATATATATAAATATATATATATTAAAATATATATATATATATTTTTATATATTATTTTTTTTATAATTATTTGTATTATAACCATTGTGATTCAATTCCTGCACGTCTCGGCACATACAATGATTCATTCCGGTAATTATATATAATCCTTAACGTACATACTAATTTTGAGTGACCTGACTAAAAAAGTGTCGAACCATTTAACACTTTGGTAAGTTACAATATTCTAAATCTGAATGTAAGAATAATCATCCATTCACTTATATTTAGCTGCAAAATAGATTTCAGATTTAATTGCTCACGAATATGTCATTCTATCAGAAGGCATTTCCTGATTTGTTTAACTTCATAACGCTGACCAATTACAATCGACTTTTAACCGTAAAGAATCGAGGCATTTAGCACAATTGCTCGTGCTTCTATGATGGAAAACACTTAAGTGTTATTCTCCAAATCTCTTCCAGTGTTGAGTGCACTTATAACGGTGATGTATTTAAGTTAACATCGAACTGAGTATCTCCTTAACAGTTTTTTAAGTGGTTATAAGTGATATAAATGAACACATCTCATGGCAATTGTCCCTCGGAGTAAGGAAGGGGCTTCGTTCGTACGTTCACAGAGTACTGCATATTGTGGGAAAACTAAAAATGGACCAACAGAGGACGATATCCGTGTGTGCTCTTTCAGCTTTTTTCGTTTAGTTACGCATTACTTAAATTCCAAGCTTGCACAAGTTTTTAAAAAATTCTTTAAGTGTGTATATATTCGATGAGTAGCTATATTTTAATGACTATACAAGGTCAATCATATTATCAAAATAAACTTTGTACTAAGATTTTGTACTCATCTCGATATATTTGTTGTTGAGTGTTGGAAAAATGTTTGCACTCTGTATTTATATACGGTAGTTTTGCAGAACGATGCAAAATTGACAACGAGTAATCATGGAGGGCAGTTGCAAAGGTCAATTCTAACGTAAGATATCAAGGAGATAATTAAATTACACTTACGAAATAATCAATACAGCTGAGATACTGTACAAAACCACAGAGAAAAATGAGGTCGTAATTGACGGCAGAAAATTACTTCAAATATATATCACTTGGTAACAAAGTAGTTTCTACCTTACATGTTCTTCTTTTCATCTTTAATGATCGTTCATTCTTGTTTTTCATTTAATATAAGAAACTCATCGAAGTCGAATCTGCAAGGTAATGGTAACCTCGGTCTTTCTTTTCTTTGAGTTCGAAGGTAGTTTTATGCCCATCGTGTAGGATGTCATGTCATGCCCGAATTTTATATTTTATCTGGAACCTGATGACAACCATTTTGAATGTGGATAATGAAAATATCTCCTGCATGTTATTACCGTTATTTTAGTTTCTTCAGCAACTATGCCAAAACACATATATTATCTATGACCCTGATTGTAAAAACAATAATAATCGTGTTTTCATACGTGGTTTCAGAATATTCTTGAAAAAATAGCTTAAAACAGCACCATCGACGTCACTTCCTCAGATTTGAATGGCTTGTCAGTATTTGTCTTATTATGATCTGCCGATGAAGCGTTGAATTGCAATGTATAGTTTTCTCCATATTAACACGATAACTGTCTTCTGAACTATGCATTCGTTCATCTTCACATTACCGGCAGTGTAATTTTATAGCAGCCTACAATAACTTTCGATATTTATTTCAAATGCAGTGGTAAAATCGAAAATGTTCACTTTAAATGTACATATAATATGTAAGTGTCGCTGTGTCTGGCTTGCGCATTCTTGATGCTAGTCCCAATAGAAAAGCATGGAGCCAACGAACGTTTTCAGAATTCTCATAAAAAATCCATTTGTAGAATAAATAATGAATTTCCCAGATCAATAGGTCATTTATGCAGTATCAAGTTCTCAAAAACCAATGCGCTTTTGAACATCGATCGAAGACAGCTATCAACTCGTGTCTCAAATTAACGCAAGAGAAAAAATTAATTCTATGAAATATGAAATGCCATATATCATGCAAGCTGCACTGAAGGATGGTAGCTTGTCGTCTTGTTTAGTTATGAATTAAAGTGCCGAAAATGATAATATTGAATTACAACTTGACAAAGTAGTACATAGGGATACGTTATGGATGTAAGCTGAACGGTTTTATTCTGATTGATCATATATTCATACACTCTGGAAATGGTAAACGTGCATATGTATTGCATAGTTATGAAGCTTGTTTTTGTACTTCACTTGTCATTTTACTCATCTTCTCGCATAATATACCGTAGGGAGATTGCCTTTCACGCACAGCGTAATACAGTTCTTTCAAAACTTATCATAACACTTCTACACCAATGGAAAATATAATATAGGCTTCATCACATGAATACTGCGTGACAGAATAAAAGTCTATAAATATATAAAAAATATATAATTGAATTCGCTCTAACCTACGAGTAAAGAACTCTTTATATATTGCCGTCCCACGTCTAGAATTGTGATTACTGTTAAAGTCATGCCCATCATGGTTTGTTTCAAGTTCGCGCTCTTAGTAATCGTAGGATTATTTTGTCATAAACGACTAAGTTAAATGATTATGGAAAGTCGCGAACTTTTTGTGGGGAATTATTGTTTCCTTATTTTTCAAACCGAGGAATGAATCTGCCTTTTTTGAGCTAAAAAGTCTCAAACTACTCTACAATATTCATAGTAGCACGGTACACTTGGGTATTTCTAAGTCTCTTAAATGACAGGAACTAATGAAGAACAATAATTTAGCAGTTTTTAGTACCTTGCCGAACACCACAAATACAAGCAACAATAGATGTGGATATAGTGGCTCGAATGAGGTATCATCCATAAGAGGATCCTGAAGTATCCTGTCAACTACAAAGGAGGATCAATTTTGACGCACTTCGCGTTCTTGCTCTAATCAATATCCCCCTCCCTCTGCCGAAAAAGTTACTTCTCCCTGTTCATAGAGTTATAACTCGCATCACACTCCCTTATCTTCCTGTTGAAATCTCTCGAATTCGGTCAGCTAGATGGTATCCTTCAAATCTTACGGATCTCTTAAGCCAAACGTTTTCCACCGCCTTGTGTAAACCCAAGTTTTCTTCTATATACGAACGCATGTTTCTTCTTATTATAAATTATAAGATTTTTGAAGACTTTGACGGATTTCTTCTAAAAACAGGTTACTTTGGCAAATGTGATAACTTGACGTCACCCAACTCAACACCCTGACTTTGTTTTGAGTTAAATAATCAATGTAAAGCTGTATCAAAATATGAACGACAATTTTGTACCACTTTTCAATTAGTTTATCACTTATAAAACCGTTGGAAGAAATTTCTCGCCTTCAATCAGACAGTAAGGTACATTAATCTCGTTCGAACGACAACAATTTCATTTTAATATGCTCTCAAGCGCTTGTGTAACATTACTTTTGTTACCATTAACTCTAACTGTGTCAATACATCTCAATTACTCAATCCTCTTGCGGGTTTTGGGCAGCTACATTGCGCATTTTAATAGCCACAACCCCCGTAAGGAACTTAATATAAATACTAACTTTCCTTATCTTCCTTGGTTAATGCACTTTCCGCTCAGAAAATCAGTTCAACTTTGGTACAGCCAGCTGTCTTTCGGGTCATTGAATAAGATTGATAAGTGTATGTACTTGTCATGGGCAAATATTGTTGAAGAAGTTAAAAAGGATACTGAATTTAAGGTGGATACCTGAGTAAGATAGTATGATGTAGCGTTTCTAAACATTGATAAAAAATGTTCGCAAAGATAACATAAAATGGTGGCATAAAATATGTCATATAGTATGATGCAAGGTTTTGTTTTTGAATTGACGTTTTAGCGATATTAAAAATACATTAGAATAAGTTAAAAACGAAATTAAAAGTTAATGCGATGCTTTATTCGAGAAATTATAAAGAATAAATGGAGTTTATGACGACGGGATTGTGATAATGATGATTTGTGTATAGCATACGACAGGAATGGAAGCCAAATGTGTATGTTAAATCTTAGGAACAATTTCTTTTACAATAAAATCATAATAAAATAAGTCAGATCAACGTGATACTTTTTAAAGTTATTCAATATATTCTGTTTGGTATCAATCTAAACCCAAGGTACTATATCATACGCATTTCATTCGACTTCAAATTTTCATAAGGCCGGAGCGTATCTACGGTTTCCATGACGGAAATGAATGAGAGCACATGACTCCACCTGGATGGAAAGCTAGTGCACCGCAGGTCAACTCCACAACAATGCTGGTGCTCAACAACTGAGTGGACTGAAGCAATAGTGTCTTACTCAAGTACACAATGCAGCGCTCGCGACCGGAATCGAACCCGGTACCTTTCTCATACGAGCAAGATTTCTTCAGTATTTAACCACTGACCTACGGCACCTCTAAACAGAAATGAGCATAAGACTAAGAAATGTGGAATAACATAAAAGTTAAAAAATATGGCAAAGAAATAGCTAAACACAAGTTTTGAAGTTGTTCTACAAAAACACGTTACAAAATGCGTTTTAGTACTTCTGAAAACAGCGATCTTATCACACTTCCTTAGGCTGTTAGGGTATATAGCAATTCTTGAACCATATATATTTCAGGAGCACACACTTAACTTCTTGAGAAAAACTTGGTGGGAAGCGAACGTATAGTCTTTTTACAACTTAACCTTTTCCAAACAAATATTTTGATTTCACACAAAAGTAGATTTCACAAATAGATTTGCCACCTACAATTTATCGATTTCATTTGCATTGCGCTAATCTTGGAAAAATGTATGAAATGAGGCATGGAATTACTCACAATCATGTTTTTTTTGAGAGGATTTCCTTTTTGGATGATAAGTCTCTAAGTTTTTATCATTGTATTTGGGAGCCACAACTTTTCATGGTTTGATTTTATATCTGGCTTCGAAATATGTTATTTTACTTCGCTAAGGTATTATGTCATATGATATTCTTGGTTTCTTTTAAATCATGTATCTCCATTTTGGATAACAAGTCTCTAAGTTTTTATCATTGTATTTGGGAGCCACAACTTTTCATGGTTTGATTTTATATCTGGCTTCGAAATATGTTATTTTTTTAAGGTATTATGTCATATGATATTCTTGGCTCTTTTAAATCATGTATCTGTATATGGTGATATATAAAATATAAAAGATATGGGATATAATTGTTAAACTAAATTGCGCTTCCTATTTAGCATGTATTCAGCAAACATGAAAGTAAAACACAGGAAATAAAATTCTGGTGACATAACGACACATATTTCAAGGATTGTTAGACCGTTTTGTGGTTTTAACTTTTGAAATGAGTGAGCTATTGAGTGTCCCCGGTGGACACATGTACACTCTATATAGACCTAGCTATGTTAAATGATATGAATGTTGTATGGTTGTGAATACAGGTTAGGTTCAAAGTCAGTTGTAATGGCGAAAGCAAACCATAAAACTGTAATCAGCCAACATGTATCAAACTCTGTTTAAATAACTAGCCAAGTGATTAGTTTACGTGTTCATGACGTTCCACTCATTCCGCCGCATGCCAATGTTGATAGTATTAATGCCCGAACACATCCAGAACAGCATTTCCATGAACATGCATTGTCAGTTTAATTTTTGCATGAACATTGTAAGAAATATAATCACTTTAAAAGATTATGCTTTGTCTGTTGCCCTTATTTTTGGCTACAACAACAATGTTTTTTTTTGTGCAAAGCTGAATATAAACTGATAAATCCGAGTGGATTGTTTGGTAATTAGAATTTTGTTGTGTAAGATAATATACACCGACACCATCAGGCTAGGTGAGGCATACACTTCATGTCTTGGATCATTACCACAAATACGAAACACAATTGCATTTCATTCATGAAGCCTTCTGAGATCACGAATACTACATGAAATTAATAAACATAACGAATACTTGAATGTCAATATGAAAAATGAGGCACCAAATATGAACACCTATTTACCACAAATACGACATCATTTAACTCCAGAAACTTCACTCAAGATATCTAGTTTTGACTGATTATCGTGTCCTCATTACTTCATTTTTGATATATCAATTCCATGTCGAATGCGATGAATTACTAACACTTTCAAAACACTTAACCTACATAATTGCTGCATTTGGCACGTCAAATCAAGAAAATATTGATTTTCAAGCAAGAACAACAATTCTTGATATGATATAATAAGAATCCAGAAAATAGACGTTATATACTTATTTTCAGCGTACCATGGGAAAACGTGAGTTATATATTTGACGCCTTTTTCGGTTGGTGTTTAAGTATTTAGCTGTATATACAATAGTTGATAAGGGAGAACGTTTTTTTTTTTTTTTTTTTAGAGTATAAGAAGCAAAAACAAACTTGATGAATCACACTTTACTTATCACTACTGCAATATTTTAAGTGGTAAGTATTTAGTGTTTAGGCACCTTCAACTCAGATTTATTGTTAACAACCAGTTGGATTGGTTATACATGTTATATGAAAAGCCACAAATCACGTTTATCCAGAATCAGCTGATTTCTAGTAAAAACCTGTGGCTGATAGATTTTCTTGCAACTGTTGCAACTACCAGTCCATATATCTCTCTTTAAGTGTAGTCAATGGCATTCATGTGATTTTATTTTAAGATATAAAATATAACAGTTTGGTGAGGTAACCGTCTAAGAAAGAAAGCTTGGAAAATCATTTTCAATTGGTAGAAGAGGATCGTATATTTCATCGTAGAATACATGAACAATTGTTGAAAAAAAAACAATAAGTAAAACTTTAATAATAATGACGGGTAGTGCATGCTAC
>JAIGNY010003008.1:70000-87500 GCA_020152595.1 Chiridota heheva
CGTTATTCTTATGGGCATGCTCATGATCTTTACCAGATTTCAAGTATCGAATTTAAAGGAATACACTATTCATTAATTACTTGGTTTTGAACTAATACTTAAGATATCCTTGGTGTTTCAATCCGTCCTGATTTAAGAAAAATTTTCAGTAAATTATATTGTATGATCTGTATCAGCTTACACGTATTGCACTTAAAGAATACACCATTTGTTGGTAACTTGTTTTCCACCAAATACTTGATATTATTATCCCGTATTGGAATTTCATAGCAAGATAATATGCTAATATAAGAAATGCATGAACATGGACTAAAAAAACACTCGCACTTTGGTGTCCTTCGATGAATATTCCGTCGAGAAAATAAAAACGTTTTTCTTCACATTCAAAACCTAACGCCCGCTAAGTAGGTTTTGTTAACAAATCACTGCGAAGTGGGTCACACCATTATTTTAATCAAATAAGTCTATGCACAGTGGAATTCATTAAGGGAAGAGCAAAGCAAATCTGCCGACGAGACACGCGAGTTCAACAATCCATGCAATTGCTCATTAAATTTTGGGGTAATCAGCCCAGACTAAAAACCTTTTCGTAATATTAAAATTATACTACTAACACACTTCGGGTTAGACTATTATTAGGTTGTTTTTTAAGAAACTTTGAGTAATGGGTTACCGGCATCTTTCACCGACCATTTTAGTGACCGCTTTTGATATTACATCAAATTATACATAAAGATGTATATAAGAGTGTGAACACAGCGTCACACTTTGGATAACAAGCCGATACATTTTTTACCCAATTGATTAATTGCTCCACTTATTTGATCTAAAATATAATTAATGGTACAAGCTATTAAAATCACATTTTCTTCAAGTTCCTGCTGTTGAACGCATCTTCGGCTAATGTGTTATAATATTTCAAGTCAGTAGCTCATTTTAAGAATGTATGAGGTTGAAAAACGTCACTAAACTGCTGTGGGCCCTGTGTTTGCAAGCTGGTAATTATGCACGTCTTTAAGTAAATTTCAGTAAGTTGTTCATGCCATGATGTATGCGTATAACATACACATTGATATTTCACTGTCTCTTTCCTTCATTCCACAATACACGGACACGAAAATCTTTAGAATTTTATCAGCCGTTCTGAGGAATTAACCTCTATCTTTCCTAAGATTTCAAGCTACTCTACAAACTAATTAGAGTAAATAGGCATCGCTATAAACTTATAGTATAGTACGACAAAGCCGGTAAATTTACTGAAGGGAATGCGGAAAAGATCGCACAATTAAATGTTTTATTTAAGAAAAGTAAAACAAAAAAGGTAAAATCAGAGCATCAGGTTGGAGAAGACAGCCTTTACATTTTCCCAATGGATTAGATTTTTAGCTATCTTTTGATGTTTGAGACTTGTAGTTGTCTTTTTGTACGTGAGTGTGAAAAAGTATTATATTGCACTAAGTACTGTCATACCTCAATATTTTCTCCTCGTCCTCCAATTTTGTTATTGAACATTCTGTGTAAGTGATGAAGAGATCGAATAACCCCGGAGTAAGACACGTCCTCAGAATGTCCGTAGGGTAAAAGTGTATGAATTATTCATTTCACTGAGCCCTCAGAGGTTTGTAATTCATTTATAAAACTTATCGTACCGTATCACGATAACACAGCACTTGATGTTGAATTTATAAAAGTTACAATCTTTAGCAGAGTTTCCGTTTACAATCTTTCTTAAATCTCAGTGTTGTGAAAAAGTTCAGCATTTTGCTATAATAATTTACACGTCTTGGAATGCAAGATGAAATTTCAAATTTCATCGGTTATCAATATCAAATATAATATTCCACCAGGATTTGTTATTGCCTGTAAACACCGAAAGCGTTTTCACACGCTTTATCTTGTAAAATGGACATACTCCAAGATCGATCTGAAATTGTCAAAAATCCGGGACTGTGCTTTAATGGCCTGTCTCAATGCATATAGCAACGGCAAAAGTAGTAGCGTAACTAGAGCACTGGAGACCGTGGGAATTGGTGTTCAGGCCGTATAACAAGCAGTACTCGAGCGCCCAGATCTCGTCATTTACGTCAATCTTGTATTTCTAACTTTTCATCAATTTTACGGACTAATTAAAATGATAATTGAAACTAGTAAGGATATGATCCAAATCCTAAATGGTCAAGATCCATAAATGTTGCTAATAGGAACCGATTTTAAGGCAACGATCGTTTTTGGCTCTTCAGTAAAATTTAGCCTCCGAACAGTTTGAAGACCGCTATTTTGACACAGTTTTGGAAAAAATACACCATCAGCATTTTTTGTTCATCAACCCCCAATCTTAAAGACTAGTTACAACCCTACCCCTACCAGTGGGGTTTGGAGGAAGATAATACTTGCAATGCAATTGAAGTGCCCATTTGAAGTTGCCAATCTGTCAAAATATTTAGGCACTTTCGCTCACCAAAAATTCGTAGTTTCTTCTAGTTGCAAACATAAACAAGTAACAACTTAGTTTTTATGATTTCAATTGTGTCATACATCTTGATGTAGTACATCTTTATGTATTTAGATATAGGACGCCTGTACTATATATGACGATAGCTCACAGCCCTCTGCAAATGGAGTCATGAAGTGAACTATTTTTATCTTCATTTTGACACATTTTCCTCAGTTCTTACTTCCGCATTGTCTCATATTTTAAAAACCGATATTTCAGTTTAAGTTTGCGCTGTGCAAAATGTTTGTGATAGTTCATCAACCTTTCCGGTATGGATAACTGAGTTTAGTTATAAAAGGTACACGACGTCATTCGAGCTTTGTTCCATTTTTTTCAATTTTTTTTTTATCTCGAAGTAGTGCATTTTTAAAGAAAATTTTACCGGGCGACCACATTCACCCATAGTTCACTGGTGCGAGACCCAAAGGAACTTTGCAATTTTTCAGTCCTAACTGGTACACGACATCAATCGAGCTTTGTTCCAGGCTTTTCTTTTATATGAAAGAAGACGTGAGAGGAAACAAAACGGTAAAAAAAATACTTTAAGATCGTATTCCCTTAAGGAGATATCCAAGTGTAAATTTGATATAATTTGTGTAGAAGTTTCTGATGTGGAAAGTTTACTGCAGCAAACTTTCGTCATAACTATGTTACTAGACTTTGTCGTATATCATGATTTTAATACTAGATTATGTTTTACTATTGATCATCCAATGGTTTATCAACCACAAGATCACAGGAATAATATAATAAAATACATAAAACACTTTTAGGAATTTGAGGATGTGACGTCACAACTAGTCTGATTTCTGTCGTTTGTACATTAATGTGGCAGTACTTTATATTTGAATATCTAAGGTACAAGGTAATAACAATATTTAAAGAAATATTGCCATGGTTTTTTGTAGAAGTTTATTTGAAAGAGCATACTTTTAGAGCCAATTTGGTACAAAAATCAGGTTGATATCATATTCTGTTCAGGAGATATGGTTTTAAAAATAATTCCCAATTGCATTTTAAAGTTTTTGTACAGTATGATGAAAACGTGTTGATTGATGTTATAGAGGCAATTCTATTGCAAATGTTTATGTATTTCTTTGCTTGTTTCTGTATAATTAGAAACAATTTTCCAAAAGTTATTAAGTAGGGTATATTTGGCAAATGTATATAAATACCTAACTTTCATCAATTGATTTTTTAGCAGGTTTTACAAATAAAAAAAGATGATAAATTTTAATGACATACATCAACTTTGTGGGAGAATGTGTTGCTGTGATGTCATACTGAGCCTTGTCCTATTCGTGTATTGGCATTTTTTGTAAACTTTAAAATTTGAATATCCCCTGGTAGGAATAACATATCAACATGATTTTTGACAAAATTATTCTAATTTTGTATCTTTCTTATGAAAGGTTACGAAAAAACATGGGAATATTCCTTCAAGTCTGGTGAAAATATGTGTCCAATAATCATTGCCCGGTGTCATTGTTGTCACAATTCCTAAAAATACTTGAAAAGTTGTTTGAGAAAAGACTAGATAATTTGATTTGCAAATTTAATCTTCTTACCGAGAGTCAGTACGGTTTTAGGTCTAGTCGTTCTAATTCTATGACATTAATATAATTACTTGAAGAAATTACCATTGGACAATCAAAAATCAACGATTAAAGTCTTTATTGATTAAAAAAGAAAAGAATTTGACACTATAGACCATCATGCAGTCATGTATTACTCAAAAAACTAGAGCATTATGATTTCCGGGGGATAGTTATGATTGGCAGACTAGTTATTTGACCAATAGAATGCAATATGTCCAAATCAATGATTTAAATTCAGATTTTTGTAATGTAGTTTGCGGAGTACCACGAGGGCCAAAGATATTCATTCTATATATTAATAATATTTTTTGTCTCCAGATTGTTAAAACTTGTACTCTTTGCAGATGACACAAACATTTTGTGCTCTTATGAGGATACTTATACACTATGTAGATTGACAAGTAATGAGCTCTATAAACTTAATGTATGGTTTGCAGTTAATAAACTATCTCTTAATGTTGCCAAAACTAATTATATGTTATATACCAACCGTCGTATAATTCTGATTTGAAGATTACTACTAATGAAGTTAATATTAAAAGAGTGTATGTGACAAAGTTTCTTGGTGTATATATAGATCATAATCTAAATTGGAAAGAGCACATTGCTAATTATGAAAACACTTTCTAAAAAGTATTGCAATTATTCGTAAAGACAGCCAAGTTTTAATACATTCTATAATTGATATTGTGCAATTTCCTATCATTATCTCAATTATTGTACTGAAGTTTGGGGAATACATATAATTCTAATATTACTCTATTATTCTTAAAACAAAAGAATTGTATGTAATGCTAATTATTTATACCATACTAACAAACTTTTCCACAAATTAAAAACATTAAGATTATCCCATATAATAGACTTCAACACAGGAATATTTATGTTTAAAGCTTATCAGATGTCATTGCCAGAGAACCTACAACACTTGTTTTTTTCATTTGCATCCAATGATAGATATAACACAAGACACAAAATAATTTCAAACAGAAGTTAGTAAAAACAAGGAAAAACAATTGTGCATCTCCACCTCAGGAGACAAACTCTGATGATAATTTAAAAAAAAACGTAAAACCGTAAATCTTAAAAAAAAAAAGTACAATCAAAGCTTATTGGCATCTCAGGTGCATCAAGATTAACTGTCAGTAATTAAACTGTGCAAGTGTGTAATTGCCTAATCTAATCATTTCTTCTTTCTTTTCGATTTCTTTTAATTATCATTTTCTTTTTGTTCTCAAAGGTTTTTCTTATGGTATCTTTTTGTACACATTTATCTTGTTTTATCACAAATTTTTCCGATTCATGTTGGAAATAATATTTCGGGGAAAACATTTTCTAAATATTACACTTAATTTTTCTCCTTTTCTATGCAATAATTTACGGATTAGACACAAGACAAAGATCAAAAAAATGTATTTTGTTAATTTGAAGATGTATATAATTTGTCTGTTACACATTTTTATTATTAATTGCCTGAAATAAATTGTGTCAGTCATTGTCATTATCTCCTCTAACATAGAAGATTTGTAATGTATTCTCCACTTATATGATAACTTATTATTCTAGTCTGTCTGTAGTCAGGTAGCCTACTAATACCAGTTCTATTTCCTACATGCTAATTTCGCGAGCTGCCCTGTTTTATAGCTAGAAATCAATGTTGATATGAAGTGCAATCATTTGTAAAGAGGACGTACTGGTTGATATAATGTAAAAGTAATTATTTTCACCCAATGGTTAAAACTTTTCAAAGCGTAATGTTGGTTTAAACGGCTAGCATTCAAAAGCTACTGTAATTTAATTTTGTAATACATAATACAAAGTTACCGCTTTTAATGCGTAAGCACTAAACAAAGTAATGTTCATAGATTCTCAAATATTCAGAAGCGTTTCTTCACGCACGTTGGACGCTACAAATCTTCTTTATATAGAATATTACGAAAATGTCTTAAAGTTTTGAAAACATCGTTGTTGAAGATCGTTCTTAGATATTATAGTGGTAAGCATGACAAAAGTGACACGGCTTTACGACAGCCCATGCTCTAATCTTATTCCATACCGTGTATTCAGTGACAGTGGTTAAGCATTAAAAGCGGTAACCTTAATTATGAGTTAATGAACTATATTTCCGTAGCTTAACTTTTTAACCAACGTCAATCTTTGCAAAGCTTAACCTATTAAGCATTCTTCAGATTGGTGTTATTTCAAACATTGAAATCGTAGAAACATATTCATGATTCAGTAAAGAAGAAGCAATGCATGTATTTGTGGTTCGACATTGCCAATTAACTCAAGCATTGCAGTCCGAATCACCAGTTCACTATCGAAAATGGTGTATACAGAGATGGAACTTAATTCATATAGAAGACACCTCTACGTATAATCTTCTGATGGCGGTGATTTCTAATGTGCTTATTCGTTATGCCCTTATTGATCCATAGGTCTATGTGTTAAAGCAAATTATTACAAATAAACGTGTTGCTATAATTTATCGTCTGCCTCACAGGTGTTTTGTTTTGGATCGCCAGGCCAAGCTGTCAAAACTGAGCTTCAACGATGACGTCAACGGGATGTTTTATTATGAAAGGGGTGTTATCTTCAAAAAATAGGCTTTGAAGTAAGTGATAAAAGAGATAAGGTTGGCATCTTGTGTATATAGTACGAGAAGAAAATTAGTGGGGTTAACAATCCAATTGTATACAGTTCTAATCTGACCGATAACGACGGCCGTCTCAACTGAAATTCTTCATACGCATTCCACCGCCGTGTAAGAGGTGTCGTGTATGCAGGCCTATGTAAGGAAAGCAGGGCATTTAGTCAAGCTGTGATATTTTATTGGAAGTGTACTTAAATGAGTCATGTTAGGAAAACAAGTACTTATTAATCTATGGATTTTAACCAGAAGGGTGCCTCCTCCATGTTCTTATTTGTAACGAACAAAAGTAATACATCTCTGGGGTTCACAAACAGTATACATATGAAAGAGAAAATTGACAGGTCTAAGTAATTTAGATGGGCAAACTATATACTGGCTCGTATTAACCACAAGATTATCCCATCGTCAGAAATATTGGACAGAAAGGTTGTACACCTTTGCTCTTTTTCTAATTTTCTAATTTTTCTTCCATCTTTTCAATTCTCTCTTTATACAAAATGATACGTTGAGTATAGCTTATTCAGATTTAGTATTAAATCGTAATAAGTACAAATGGTTTGAACAATGATAAAATAAAGGTTCAGTATAAAGTTCACCCTGGAAATAGCTCGTTACGTACGTCCCTGCATTCACTTCATAGCTATGCAGATAAATATGATCGACGGGATTTTGATTTTTTTTAAATATCTTCTTCAAGTAAATATTACATTTTAAACCTAAAGTATTTTTCTCCATTATTTTCACATTTTATAGAATGGGATTACAGGTATACACAGTATAATCATTTGAAAGAAAGCATTCACGTAAATTTTAATCTGTAATGCAAGGGTAAAAATAACATTTACCATGTTGAAATCATTGTACACCTGAATGCGAAAGTAAATGAAAAAGATTTTTTTTAGACTAATAGTTCCTATTTTCCTAATCATTCAAACGTACAAATTGAAATGAAAGGTTCTAAATTTCACATAAATCAACAAACAACACTAGAGAATATAATCGAATCATGTTTTCCAAACTTCATGATAAGCGTGTGTATAGGGAAAACCCCCATGCTTTGGAATCAGTGTAGGCCTATATCTGAATCTGAAAGTGTACGAAGGGATAATCTTTTCTTTCCTATTTTCCTATATCCTCCTAATGTAGAAGAAAAGATAGGTTTGCCTAAAAGTTGGGGTTAAATTGTTAAAGCGATCATTTAACGATATAATTATATTGCAATGGTAATGAAGGGAAACTGTTGCATCAAATTCAACTACAAATATAATTTGGACAACAACAACAAACTGTCGTTTCCGCATATACAAGTATCTGAAAAATGAATGGTTAGCAACCAATCCATGCCATTATCAGAAAGTTTATTGTAACTTAGAAATGGTTTTGTCACTTATGATGATATTATGCAAATAACTAAATGAAGCGAAAACAGCAAATATTGCATGGAAGTAAAAAGCAAAGAACTGTTCGTGCACGACGACAATTCACGGATGAAATAGCCCAGTCAGTGTGAAAATGAATGAACCTAGAACAAATTGCAACAGTAAGTTTCTTTTCAGGATTTTGTTGAACAGTTTATGAGCAACATTATGTTAAAGTCGGCCGCAAGCGGACGCCAGAAAAATGCCTAATTTGCATAAATTCAAAATGACCGCCAAAATAAACTTATAAGGCCAATTTTGTGTGAGTGGTTGATAATATACACTATAATTATATTGTATATGAATAATAAAATCAAGGATATTGGCCTTGGAAGTTTAAAATGGCGGTCATTTTAATTTTATACAATTAAGTCCGATTATGGCCGATTTTGGGTATGTTACAGCCAATGATCAAGTTCAAAGAAATAAACTTTCTGTTGCAATTTGTTCGACGTATTTCTTATTATTACTGGCCTAAAAATAATCCGAATGAAACTGAAGATTTGCGCTGGAATGCGTTACTACGCATTAATTAGCTCGTTCCGTTGAATCACTAAGAATTTAAGCGCAATAATAGCATGATATAGCTCACGTTGTATGCCTTTGCAAAATACAGTTAAGGCATTGCTGCTTAAAATCATAAATGAAATTAAGATCAACATATTATCTAATTGTCTTCTGGTACCCTTTATTGCAAAAATCCTATTTGCTTCTTTTGCGGATTGAGGACGTCCTGATGATCGAGCAGGGTGTGAGCTATCATACTCTGATCGAGTTAAATGCAAGACTTATATTAACATTATTTTAGCATTAATCTTCCGTAAATGGGGCGGGGGTAGATGAACCAGGTGTGGAAATGTAGTAAATAGGTCCCCTTGATCTCACCCTGATTTCAGTTAGTAATACAACAATGTAAAAGCTCTTTCTGCGAATGTGTTGAAATAGATATGCAACTTTATTTTTCATTTTGTTTCTTATGGTGGTGCCCCAATGCCTCGAACATCCTGTCAAAAGTTAGAATTTGTATTCTGCAAAAATATTCATGTTTGTATTTCAAATTCAATAGCTGGATATATTTGATACGGTCAGCATTTGAAGAAAGATACAACCCAACAGCACATGCCTCTTAATCACCAAGTTCGTTTGGTGTGAGCCTATGTTGTGTTAATGAACTTGCAGTACTAGCACAATTTTGTTACAGTGGATGCTTCCGCCAAGGCTCTCACATAAAAAAGATGTACCGATGATTTCATTACTGAAACGTAAAACGTTTGAACGTTAGAAATCATAAACCCTCATCGGGATTCGAACCTGAGACCCCCGACTCCCGTTCGGTTGCTCTATAACTGAGCTATGAGTCCGAGTGGTATTATACCGTCGAATTGTTACCTACTTGATGCCTGAAAAATTCGGGGTTAATACCACTTGGCCTCACAGCTCAGTGGTAGAGCAGCCGAACGTTAGTCGGGGGTCTCGGGTTCGAATCCCAATAAGGGCATGTTATTTTTCATTTACCATCTCACATTATTATTATTATTATTATTATTATTGTTATGATTATGATTATTATTATTATTATTATTATTATTATTATTATTATTATTATTATTATTATTATTATTATTATTATTATTATTATTATTATTATTATTTTCATGTTATATATATATATATATATATATATATATATATATATATATATATATATATATATATATATATATATATATATATATATATATATATATATATATATATATATATATATATATATATATATATATATATATATATATATATATATATATATATATATATATATATATATATATATATATATATATATATATATATATATATATATATATATATATATATATATATATATATATATATATATATATATATATATATATATATATATATATATATATATATACATACATTAAGATGTTAAAGATAAGACAAATCAATTACTTTCCGCTATAACCGGATGGAGCACCGTAGTAAATTTCACCTTCTTCGCAAAAAACTCATCTGCCTTACTATGTACAATCAGACAATCCAAACTCGGAAGACTTGAAGTAAGAGTACGAAAAATGGTGTAAAGGTAATAAGCTTAACTCTAAACGATAAAGGTTTTAAATGAAATTGGCGTATAAGCCGCTTGATGTTGATCTTAGTAGAAAATGCAATTAGTATTAGATTTCTATCTTTAGGTCAGCGTGAATTTCCATGTATATGTCAAATGTGAATGTTTTTCCAAGGACATAAATTGATCTAATAAAGACTACAAAGATATCTTTTTATCCTAATTTGAATTGAATATAACATATATGTTGGGCTTGTAGAGGGTCACGGTGGCGCCCGGTATTCTTATAGGGTTAATTAGTTAATATAATAGTAAATTTGAAAGTTATTTCTATATCTGCCATTGAAAATAATGATAAAAGACGATATATTTCAAAATGTCTTTTCCATTTGAAGAGACTGAACATAAAATAAGTTAACCATTATAGAATATATTAAGAAGGTGGACTTTTTATTATTATTCAATGGCAATTGGAGCAAGCATGGGACCCAATGAACTCATGTAGTTACATGATGTTATGCATTTTAACCTGAAGTTTTTTTAAGAACCCTTCTTAAATTTTGGCCCTCTTCGAATCTTTTATGGTGATCGATTTCGCAGATTTCTTTTGTGATAACATATATTTAAAGACAATGAAAATAAGACCACAAACTGTTTTACTTCAAATGTTTATCATGTGATACAAAAGATTTACCGTATATGACGTAATAAATAAATTGACAAAAATAGAATTGCACCATTTTAGGCTCGAAGTTGCTTCCTATTACGCGCCCATGTTCAGGTCCGCGTACAGTGTGCTATTTAAACTGCATTGTGTGAACAGGTTATATACTAGCCCCACAATAACCATCAGAAAAACCTCCGACGCAAAATAAGCAAATAATGTAACAAAACTTAAGTAATTTAAGTTTGCAAATTAATCAAATAAGATATGTTATCAGTCAAAAAATGTTGGGTGGGCGCTTATTAGAGCAGAGGCGCTTAATACGTCGAGTACCGTATCTTACAATTTGCATTATTCAATCATTACAGGATAAACACATGCTAACATACTAATTCATTACAGGATAAACACATGATAAGATACTAATTTATTACAGGTTAAACACATGCTAACATACTAATTTATTACAGGTTTGAATACCAGCATTTCTGAGAAAAACAGAGAAAAAAATGTCATGTAATATACAGTGATATATTTTTCCCAATTATATATTTCACTTTTGATAAGTAATATGTAGTATTCATTTGTTAGTAAATTATAAATCTTTAAACAGTGGCATCCTTGGTTAATCAATCTACAACTTGAACTGCCAACGATATAATTTTTGTATTTTGCTTCTCCTATATGCTTGTCAAAATGTCAGATGTTTATACATTTCCATAAATTTTTCTTCATAATTTGTAATTCATTGTATTCCATTATCTTGTTGAAATTCATTGTATTCCATTATCTTATTGTAATTTATTGTATTCCATTATCTTGTTGTAATTCATTGTATTCATTATCTTGTTGTAATTCATTGTATTTCATTATCTTGTTGTAATTCATTGTATTCCATTATCTTGTTGTAATTTATTGTATTCCATTATCTTGTTGTAATTCATTGTATTTCATTATCTTGTTGTAATTCATTGTATTCCATTATCTTGTTGTAATTGATTTGTATTTGAGAAGAAGACGATATTTTCGGTGACCGTATCTTTGTTTCCTAAAAAAAAAAAAATCAATTTTCTTCAGGTGATGCAATACCCATAAATACGAATAAGATCTGTTGAAGGACAAAAAACAATATTTTTCTTAAATTCCCTAAAACCAATGTGTTGATATAAAACTGTTAGATAACAAATTAACAGAGAGTGTATCATGCCCATGATGCGTGGATACCACAATAAGACATTGTAATTTGTTTTTAATTACATATATAATAGTGTGTAGTATACTTGTAAACATTGTACAGAAAAAATAAACAAAGTATTGAATTGTCATCTCAGTGTATTTAGAAAATATATATTATTCTTTTTATTTTTGAATAAGTTACACATCGTAAATCTCAATTAATACCAATTCTTATTTGGAAAAAATTCTTAAGCAAATCCACGTTTCTTACAAATATGGCATATTAGCGAAATAATAGTTCCTTCCTTAATTATATTTATGTGTAGTTTTATTTGTTCAGGTTGTTCATATGTATGGACACGCATGAACATTTGCATTTCTCAAACCCTAAATATAAATTATCATCATAAATTGATATATTGTGCATATTACATAAACAGTGAGTCTATTTTCAATTGAATTTTTCCTTCAAAATGGACTGGAATAAAGCCTTCACATTACCATTATACTCCTTTTTGGTACTTAATAAATTCTGTACCGCAATAGCAAGCAAAAACTCTGTTTTGAAAATAGAAGCTGTTCATATATCATATCAATATATGGAACATGTATATCTATTTGTAACATACATATCTTTATATGTATAAATTATATTACACCTTTTATCAAGTTTTAATCTTGATATGTATTCACTATATTATACTTCGTGTCATCTCGCTTGCTCTACCAGCCCATGTTACACATCAGCAGTGACACAAATGTCAATATTGCAGAACAGATTTAAAGCCAGACGAACGTTGCAGTCTCTAGAACAATATCTAGGCAAGCAACATTGTGTGTATATCTATTGGTCTCGTAAGCAGTGAACGCAATAATACAGTTCTTGTGCAATTCGTGATGTTAAGAACACTAAGATCTGTGATAGCTTTCTAAGGACTTAGGGGAGGATACAAATCACTTCTAATTTCCATCACACTGACTGATCGGGTGCTGTGATAAATTCGTTCTTTATTTTTGTGAACCAAAATATCAGAAATATTCGAAAACGACATTTTGTATTAACCTACAACAAATTTGGATATTTAACAGTGGATCTCAAATGATTATGTTTTCAGGAAATAAAGTTTTTACTTTGAGGAATTTTCTGTTCCAGGAGTAAAGGAGGATTCATGCATAAAAAGCCAATCGTATTTTCGTGAGATAGCTAGATATTGATAAAAATCTTTTGGTACGTGTGTTCATAAATTGGAATATTAAAATTACTTTTATAAGACTTTTTTGGAAAGAAAAAGGATTTACTTTAGCTTAATACCCGTTTGTTTTCGACAAAAAGTTGCTGGAATAGCCATTCACCATTGAAACATATTCAAGTGCATACATCTTGGCGCCGTTAACTAACTCCATCAGAAAAAAGAAAATAATTAATGTTTGTTTGCAGTGATTAGGACTTCTTTGATACCAGTAAGCATTATACGAATGCTACACTGCTCTTATAATGAAAGTGCAAAGGGTTTTGGGATTGTAAATGGAGTAAAGTTGTAAGGATATTTTTTTCTCGCGGGGTCTAGTTAGTTAACAACATACAATGTTTGATTCCGTATATTAATTATTATTTCGAATTGATCTGCTTCTCACCTACATATGTGATGTTTGAATTCAAGGCAATGCTAATTGTCTGTTTCAGTATTGAAAAGTATCTCCCTTCATTTAGAACTCTACAACTGATTTGATACAGCCACTGGATTATTTGTTTTGATTTGTCAAAATATGTATAGTTATGTTCCAATGGGTTCACAAAGACATGGGTAGTCATTTGGAGGTAGTTGCCGGTGTGTAAGGTGCTCTAAGATGTTTTAACTTACTGACATGAAGGGGAAATTGCCTGTATGGCCAATGTACTAATGCTAACCAAACTTGTCTACGCAAACAAAATTTAGAAGATGTTTGGAACACTTCAAAACGAGAAAAACAATTTAAATTACGTTGAGATGTTAAGGCTTTTTTACGTGTGACAGTGTATCGATATTTATTGGAAGTGATCTAAGTATCAATTTACAAGACCAAAAATGGAAAGTAATAGGAATAACCCTACCATCCTTGAGTTAGAGGAGCAAATGGAGATGGCACAAGAACGCCCAAGTGCCGGTCAACAATGTCTGCATTATTCTCGACTTTTTATCCAGTTTCTATTCTCCTACGTTGGACTCACAGCAATTTTGGTTGCTTATCTTTTTATGGGTGCTTTTGTATTTTTGGCGATTGAACATCAAAGTGAAGGACGAAATCGCGAAATATAAGTAAAGAAATTATTAAAGCATTTCAGGAGATTCACAGTGAAGCAAATACATCTAACATTACCGCATGGACCTTAAATGCGCTCAGTAAAATAAAACATATACACACATCTGCAGCAAACGCACAAATGTATGATAACTGGTATGATATAGATTCTACCGAATTTAAATGGACATTCTTTGGATCTTTTCTTTTTTCTTTGACAGTCCTCAGTACTATTGGTAAGTACTTTTTAATCAGTGACTTACAGGTGATATCATATGTTAAAAAGTATGCAAAATTTGCTAGCGAGATAAGAGATAAAATCTTGTGAAACAAAATGGTGTACACAATATTAGATTTGTTTCAATCTGCTGTGTTACTATGCAGATGCTTCAATAGTTAAAACCCATTCCATAATCATTTGTTAATATTTACAGGCTTAATATCAGAGGAAAGTGTCGATAGACGGCGTGCATGCACTTTGATTCAAGCAAAAGTGTCGCCATGACATGAAAGTCTGAAATACCCACATTCAGTTACGAGATACAAAAATGTAACTAGACGCTATATTATTGTATTCATGTAAAAGTGTCAAATTCAGGGACGGCTCACCTGTTTGTATCGCGTAAAAGCCAATAATTTATGATCATGATATAGACAAAACATATTACATAAAAACATAAATGTTAATTTTGTCAAAATTTTAATGATCTTTTCTGTTCATTTTACTGTATATAACCTATGTGCGTCATTCTCGGACACGTTTTTTAAAGGGTGATACTTTTTGTAGCCTATTATTGGAAAGTATATGTGATGGTTGCTAAGGGAACTAGGCAAACATGACTGTTCCTCGAACACACAATCAGTATGAATTGTATTATAGAATGAAAGAAAACTGTCGTTGCCAATGTATTACTAGTTTGATATAACACAGTGGTACACACGTAATGGGGGTCAGCATATCAGCAACAAAGCGATATTGAATTATAATAATGCGTCTTTTTCAAATAACTGAAATAAATGG
Organism: Chiridota heheva; assembly: GCA_020152595.1. NCBI lineage: Eukaryota > Metazoa > Echinodermata > Holothuroidea > Apodida > Chiridotidae > Chiridota > Chiridota heheva. The sequence goes on from JAIGNY010003008.1 coordinate 85,397, forward strand.
TATTTTTTAAATAACTTAAATAAATGGTTTGAGATATGTTATTCATATTTTTGTTCCAATAACAATGCTATCGAGGCAGAAGATCAGCTATATATTTATAACCTGAATTCTTTTATCCGATGTATCGCACCTCCCTGTGTAATTCCTGCTTCAATGGCTTCAGTACTTACTGAATAAGATTATGACCATCAAATTAGCATGATATGAAAATGGGCTTATATATAATTTTGACTTCGCATGGAAGAAACCTAATATAACCAATATTCGAACAGAATTATTTAGATATTTCATTTGTCAGATTACATGAGCTGGACCAGACCGATATCATAAATCTTAATATCTCTCATCCCACACGACATTGACGTCATTCCAAATAAAATCTGGTTCCTTTATTTCAAGAGCTTTCAACATCAGTCACTTGATATAATTTAGACTATGGGGTCTATTAGAGGGTATGTGTCTTTTTCATGGAGGCTAATGCAAACACCACGCTGGTTATCATTCCGAGTATCATATAATAAGTGATGCTTTAGTTGTGCATATAAATGACAGGTGTATAATTGTTATTAAAACTTTATAACTTATCCAATAAATTGCAATATTTCAAAAAATATTTAATGATGATATAAAAGCACAACAATGTTGAGAAAGTGTACTCGTAATCTTGACACACACACATAACAACATTTAAATGTGTGTGTGTGTGTGTGTGTGATACATGTATATATGTGTCATGTATGGATCTGCTTGTACATAAGATACACCCACCGGACAACCATACGATATACTTAAAGTATAACACTGATTTATTGATTCACAAATTGAATAGATATTTCAGAAATAAGATAATTACAGGTATGTTTGTTATCAAAGACAGTGCAAAGTTATAGAAAACCATCATTCACACGATTAAGCCTAACTGTCTTTATTGAAAAGTGAGCGACTCCATCGATATCCATACAAGAACCTTACTAATGTCTCAGACGTGTATTATTCAAATGTCATATCTGTTGGTCTGGGACACTTTCCTTGCCATTAGTACATGTACGTTGGGAAACTATTGAAAACTGAGTGAATTGAGTCCATCGACAATCAGGTCTGAAGAGTAGGTAGAGGTAGGAGAGATGTGTTAATAATATATGGATGATTTACTTCCATCGAAGTAGGCCTAACATACGTTGCCGTTATTAACACGATTGACACCAAATTCTAAGATTATGACTTTGTCTTTTCAAAGTTTCCCGTTGTATTCTAACAAAAGAGTATCGTGTTCAATAAGAAATTTATTTGTTAAAAGCATATTTTTACATTTGGCACACTTGCAATATTCTGTTCTATTATATGAAGACAAAATTATGTTTATGCAGGTTACTCGTCTGTTGTATCCTGTGCCTGTGCTTCACGCGACAACTTCGCAGTTGTGATAAAAACTTGTTAAAGTTAAGATTCGAGTGTGTTCAGGTTGTTGGGAATTTACGTGAGGGCAGAAATCAGATATCAAAATATATGTCAAATTTAAAATGCCGTGAGAGAATTTGATATTACGCGGGAATTTCTACCACGCCTATATAAATATAGATAAGTAAAATATTTCTTAAAATTAGCAAAATGAAAAGAAAAAATATATATTTTTTTTCCTCCTTGGTATTGTAAGAAGTGGTCTTTTCAAGAAAAAACTTCCATTTCCGTTTTGAAATTTATATTCTATCGAATGCTTTGTGTTTTTCTTATATATTTTTTCTCTTTGACTTTCCTTTAAGATAATCGGCAAGAGCAATGACTACATTATTGTCACAATCATCATCTTTTACGTAAACTATAACAATTATGTGGATTTAATGGTATGCATGCTTAAACTTCATTTGATCACAAAAATAATCATGGGAAATCTAATTTGGTGGATCCGTTTTCCTACATTCTTACACAGGTCTTATTCAATTTACTCGCTTTTCATGGAACGAACGTTAGACTTTCTGATGGTATTTTGTTTTAAATAACTTGAATGGATATTGTTTTAGTTTGATCGTTATTTTCGAGGTGGCTTTTTACCACAAGATAAATACGTCATTATAGAGTATTATTACTATCAAGAGGTCCGACACGC
>JAIGNY010003008.1:95000-97500 GCA_020152595.1 Chiridota heheva
GCTTAAAGCAATCAGCAACCATTCTTTTAAATTGACATTAATTGTACGGCTTTAGCCTTTAGATACTAACCAATATGTGATGTAAATGATAATTTTTTGAGTTATCAATCCCTGAAAAAATGTTCCCGTACATGATGTTGGATCATAATATGGTTTTGTTGGCACGCTGGTGAAAAGGAAAGAATAGAGATGCCGAGAAGTAGTTTACCATTCTTAACCCACATATGTAAATACATTATTGTAACTTGTACTTTATTACATTCACTTGTATTCTTATCTTTGATTAATTCACGTTATTCTCCCTGACAAAAGTTTATCTTTGTAGGCAGAGCATCAAAGACTTCAAAGTGGCATTAATATTTGAATAATTGGAAATCATGGAGATTTAAATTAATCATATGTAGATTTTGATGATAGCTTGTTTTAAATCTGACTTATATTTCCATTTCCTGAAGGTGTATTGAACAATTTTAGATATCATGCACGGTTAGGTTGAGCGGTCAGCACTGTTGTTACTTCAATGAACGTACAGTATGTGTGCGTATTCATTTTACATATTTTAATGCTTGCTATTCTGTTCATTATCTAGGTTTTTCTTCGAATTATCTGTGCCGCTAAAATACTTGACTTAATGAGCTGATACCAACGTAATTAGGTGCTAATATTCAGACGAAATATATGTGCGACCAACATCTACTGTAGATGTATGAGATAACGCTTTTCTAATCTTAGCAAACAAAATACTTTGTGCTTGACAGGTTTCCAACTGATGTTTTGTAAATAGATTTAACAAGACAGCAACTTTACATTTCCAACTTCTTCTTTCCATTTGGAATCTTTACTGAACTCAAAAGGAAGTTATAATTTGAAGGCCATTATTATTTTCATATATTAGATTTTTGCTCAGATTATGTAAAATGACATCTTGCAAGATATACCTTTAATACAATATACAACGTAACACAATACAGAATGAGCAATGTCTTATACTTTTCAATACGTCTAAATCTTAAAATGTAGGTTTTATGGATTTAAGTTATATAAAAAGTCACGTGGCAATAATAGCTCATACAAAATAATTATATTCAAAATTCGGAAAGAAATACTGTACAGAAAGTATTTGCTCACATAAATTGTTCGTTGCCAATATTTGTAGATAATTCAAATGTTCGCATTTAATAAGTTTTAATATCTGTTACAAGTGCGAAGAGGCATCTGCAAAAAGGTCATTTTCGACACAATTCAGCAACCAGTCAACAGCTAAATCATAAGAATCGTACTCGCCTTCAATTCGCTCTATTTCACTTACTGACTGACTGATTAGATCGAAAAGGAATAAACAGTGCAATTTGAGTTTAGATAGACTAACTGCTGAAGTTTTATTAAAAGAGATAAAATCTAGGCCTAATATTGTATTCTTTTCTTCTTATAAGTTTGTATTGTTACGATGCTGCCTGTTGGATTAGGCCCTGAAGTCTTAACGTTACTCGCCATTACAGACAATGGGTGAATCCGTATGACACGGTAAGCATTAGGGTCAGTGCGTTCGAATACGTTCACTGTTCAGAACACGAAAGTCACAAAGAACCCGATCTTTGACTTTATCATTTAAATGAACGCGTTCTCCGAAAGGTAACAAAAATAATAACAAAATTTACGCAAGAAACAAATTAAACGTAAGAAGGTACATGCAACTATCACTTTTAATTCATAATATATCGAACACGGTCACATATAATCAAAAAAGAAAGGACGCTATTAAATGACAAAACGTGGATGTAAGCACACATTAATTCGCAACAAACCCACGCGGGTCAAACATAGGGCATCTCATATATTTGTTCTTTTCTCAAAAACGGACTGGTGAACATAAAAAAAAGGTACTAGATAAAAGTTAACTAACATGTTTCCCCATAATTCCATATACCTCTCACAATTAAGCAAACGTCAAGTTCACATAATGATTTTACTTCGTCACTCTGTACAAAGTGTATGGACGAAGGAACTTGCATGATGTGTAATGGCTGCCCCCATCGGCTAAATAAACCCTCATACGAGGGTTTCTAAGGAGGAATAAAAGGAGAGCTTTTCCCGAACTGTAATGAAAAATGGCAAAACAAATTGAACAAAATGTGTTTGATCGAAATTCACTAACAATGGATTTTCGGCATTGGCATGGAAATTGCATGCAGCACGAGCACTGTAAAAACCAAGCATTTCAGGAGAAGACCTTGATAGACGGGTTCGTCTTTAAAATAGCAAGATTGCAAAATCTTGCTATTTTGTATAGAAAATGTATCCACTAGAATGAAAATAATATAAAGATGACCCAAAATTGTAGCATGTATAATTTTGCTAACCTAATAACTTACCTTTCGTGTACAATTGATACCAAATTTGAACAAACTATCCATTAAATGAATTGAAATAGTATTTAAATTTTAAGATGCTATTTTCCCGCCCAAATTAACTTGCACAATTTTGAATTTCTCTCATCTGA
>JAIGNY010003008.1:102500-110000 GCA_020152595.1 Chiridota heheva
AGACAGTGTCATTAGAGGTAGTAATCAAATAGCCACGTGAGACAATTCAAAGCATTCATGTCTCTGTGAACAAGAATAACACCTACTTGTACTGTCTGAAAAGGATGTACCGACCGCTACTGAAGTTTTGAACGCAAGCGTGTCATAGTGCATAAAGATATTGAAGTTTAAAGTTCTGCATCATTAAATAAAAACGACTGAAATCAGACTAGTTCTGATGTCACAGCCTCAGATTCCTTAAAATGTGTGTGTATTCTATCATATATTTTCCTGCGATATTGTTGCTTAGAAACCATGCGATACGTTAGGAAATTAGTAAACAGAATCTATTATGGGGACTTATAATTTACCACTTGAAGACAATTGATGAAAAATATTTAAAAAACAAAGTTGAATCAATTTGATTTAAAATGACTAAACAATTGTTAAGAAGGTGAGGAGTAAGATGATAAACTTTCATAGTAGATATTGAGGTAGTATCTTCACCTTTTTGTTTCTATTAAAGTCCTCCTTAACATAAAATAAACTTGATTGAACACTGAATTAATCCTTCAACATTGAAGACTGTTCTTATTACCTATGATATATGAAAAGTGTAACATTTGGAAAGTAGATATTTTATGAAATAATATGAAGGTCATTGAAGTATTCACCCTGTTATTTTTCGTGGAGATGTGGTTAAGGAATGGATCCGCTTCAACAATATATAGGAAGCAAAATCGATGGGTTTTTTGTTCCTTTCGGCCAAAAGGTTGTTCAAGTGCAAATGTCTTCTCTTAGATAGGCACTTTTGATACAACCTTGACAGTAACCAGAGGATTGAACCTCACCTCATCAATATTGACGCTTTAATACGCTTTCTGATTTCGTCGATACAGTGAACTAGCTCTGTATTCCTTATAGATGAATAATAGTTACATTTATTAAAGTAACAAGTTCACGAAAATTCTTACTTTCGATATGTCTTCAAGTCCTTTTTGAAAATGGAAACTTTGGCAGGAGATCAATGTTTTTCAAATTCTATTTTAATTGTTCGTTTAAGATCGCGCGAGAGAGAATGCATTATTCATGTTTTTTAAATGTTAAAGTTGAAATCATATCCAAAGGCTAGTAAAACTGCAATCTACATTCGATGAAACGACAATACAAACTCGGCGTCTTGACATTCTATATTTTCCAATATTATATGTTTCTTAACCTAATCATTAGATACCATTTTGCGGCCGCTTGTACAGCATGTAATTTACATCCATTTTCCATCGCATGTACACGCAAGTATATGTTAAACCTACTAGTATTCAACCGACCATTCAGGGAAACTTAATCGCATACCTCCTATTCGACTTTTGGCCTTTGTTGCGGCAGGTTGTTGGGGTCTAGTTTTGTGTGGGGTATGATTGATGCAAGTTTTGATTTTCTGACTCATTCTGGCCTACGGCCAAATTGTGGTACTGCGGTAGATCTTTACTCGAGTCTTCATTATTGGACTTTTATTATGTAAGTCCATGGGTCTTTTATTATGTAACTCCATGGGTCTTAAGCAATGATGGTATCTAAAATGGATTATTATTGAAACAAAATAGATTTGAAAGTATAAGTAATAAACAGAAAGATTTTGCATAATTTTGAAGACGCAGTTGTGTTATTCAGGCTACTGTTTTTAACGATTATATAAATATAGCATTAGACAATTGAATAAGACACATCTTGTACTATTTTAATACTAAGTTAATGTGAGTAGTTTTCAGGTATCATCAAAATAAAGCATACTTTCATTATTTTGTTCAACATTGGAAATTAGTGTCCTTCCCTTTAAGTTCTTTATCATAGAAGCACGAAGCATTTGACAGCTTGGGATGCTTCTCCTTTAATATTCACATTTGGTGTATAATCTGTGGATGCAAGAAGTGTCGCAGTCCTTTGATAAGTTGATTAGGGATATGCCGTAATTGCAATTTCAATTCCTGAGGGAAAATTGCAAATATTGAAGAGATTGAGAAAGATAAATGTTGATACTTGAAACATTTCACGATTGCCATTGTTTCCCTTTTTTTTTTTATCAAGCAGGGAAAATCCTGATGAGATTAGATTTATGGTTCAGTATTTGTAACTACAAAACTTTTCACTCAACGAAATATGTCGTCGATGAATGCATATTACATATGGAATGCAAATACGTAAAGGATGATTAGGTTGCAGCACTTTATTATTTTTAAATAAGTTAAAACACCGGAAGTATTGCTCGTATACATATATATATATATATATATATATATATATATATATATATATATATATATATATATATATATATATATATATATATATATATATATATATATATATATATATATATATATATATATATATATATATATGTATATATACATATATATATAAATATATATATATATATATATATATATATATATATATATATATATATATATATATATATATATATATATATATATATATATATCTATGTATATATTATATATATATATATATATATATATATATATATATATATATATATATATATATATATATATATATATATTCATATGTATATATATATATATTTACATATATACATACATATATATACATACATATACATATATATCTGCATATATCTTTAATATCTGCATATATCTATAATATCTATATATATCTATAAATATATATATTTCTATAAATATATATATATATCTATATATCTATCTATATATATATATATATATATATATATATATATATATCTATATATCTATCTATATATATATATATATATATATATATATATATATATATATATATATATATATATATATATATATATATATATATATATATATATATATATATATATATATATATATATATATATATATATATATATATATATATATATATATATATATATATATATGAGAAATGAATTATTGATGTATAGGATGGGGAGATCAATGATTAGTGTAAGAATTATATCATAGTTAACATAATTTTGAAATAAGTTGCATTTTACCCATGTGCACGTGTACTGAAACCTAATGTTGCTTTGAACTAAATGTGCACATTGCGTTTTTGAATAAGAGCGGAAATGTAGACGAATGGCCTCTCTGTAGCCACTTTTGTCATGATTGTTTATTCTTCGTTGTGGCTCCTTTAAAAACACTCTTAAAAATGATGAGTTGCGATATCACCCTTTTAAGAGATGAATCCTCTCCAAATCAACATTTGTTAGGCGTTTTTCAGTGAATACAAGTTAGAGTAAATGCTTTTTGAATAGCTAGAACCTTTTTAGGTGAGATGACGACCAGAACCGATAAGTAAAAGTAAAAACAATAATTCTTAAGTGATGAACTTATATACGCATAAAGTTGATATAGATACTCTCGTAAAATTTTCAAAATCAAATTATGACAATGCTTGTACATTGATGAAGCTTCATTACTAGTTTTGATAGGTTCATATCGGTTATGTAAGTTAAGGACAAATGATCCCCATCACAGTATTTGCAGTATTTGTGCGTAACATTATTTCTCCAAATTATATCGATTTAAACAAATAGCGATTAATTAATTTTACTTATTTGCACAAAAGCGTATCTGAAGAAGGTTCCATATAACTACACTTTTTTATTTTTTTTGTCGGGTATGTACTAATTGGTCACGTCTCTTTTTCAAATTTTTAGTGTTCCTGGTTTTTTGGATGAATTATGTTTGATAGATTTTCAGTTGTATCAAGACGCACTATAATTATTTTTAGGAATAAAACTAACAAGATTATACTGCTGGCTCATACATTAAATAACAAAATACTTTTTTCGATTTTGAAGCTCAGTACCGAAAGCGTTATGAACTGTGACAAACATTATTGATAGGTTACAACATCTTCAACAAAAGTTTCGCAGAAATGACCATCGAGTTCGGAAAAACTGCTATACTAGTCCGAATTTCTATCGATTTCTATCGAATTTCTATTGATTTCAAATTTAGTTTTCATGCATATATAGGCCAACGAAATGAATCGATCCCTGTAATATTACATTCTCAGGAAATATAAGATGGTGTGAATGTAATTAATGATGTGACATACCAAAGGAAACACGCTTTGATGCTGTATGGATTATTTGTTAGATCATCAATGAATCAATCTAGTTCTAAATGTAAGAAAAATATGCTAATCTTATTTTCATTTTTCATCATGACGGACCCCCGAGCATAATGCTCGATATAGCTACACGTTGTACCCCTTGATCAGGTACTAATTGGTCACGTCACGTTTTCGAATTTCTAATGTCCATTTAAAGAATGAATTATTTGTTTGACTTTCAGTCACATGAAGACGACTTGGAGGTGCTAGATTTTTTAAAGGCCATTAATTGTGTTAACGTGGAGATGAAAATTTATTACAATTCAACGTTTCTAATTGGTCAAAATATTGACGCATATACTGTCAAATCAATCAATAACCGCAGCGGAAGTAATTGTATATATTAGATTTGCTGTTGAAGTGTCTTGAGACGAAATTTACTCTTTAACTATATCCATTTTGAGTTAATTCTACAAAACAAAGTGTGTCGCTTAGGTAACTGCCCTGCCGAGTCGGAAGAGAAAATAGAATTGTTGAAAGTTTGTAGAGGGAACTTAAAACGATATTAAATGCAGTGCTTTTGTAGCATTTCCATTCCTGTGATTAAAATATGAAATTACGATGTTGGTAGGAAATGCGATTTAAACGTTGCGAGATGAAACATATTTTTTTTAACTTTCAGTCGTATCAAGATATTGGGACGTGCTAAATTCTTTAACTATAACCACTTTGAGTAAACCCTACAAATCACACTTTTGTGGCTGAGTAATTTCCGGGTCGTAGGAGACAAGTCAAATGGTTGGAAGTTTGTAGAGAGAATCGGTGAATTGAAACTAGTTAGCTACTCATTACATTGCATCCGCGGCATTTCCATTATTGGAAATGAAATTTAAAGAAAAAAGAGGAAGGCAAGCATCAAATATCTATTACAAGTGAAAATGATGATTTTGAAAATTTAAACATTAAATGTTTTCTTTTTAATGTCTTTTAAATTAATCTTATGTTCCCTATGCTTAGAAATGTACTTTGAACTACATATCTATGACTATCTAGTTGAGGAAATAAATACAGACACGAACATCAGTCATCCGCAGTGCATCTGTGAAGATTTAGGCACATGGAAAATGAGAATATTGATGGAATTCTGCCGCTGTTTTTAATTAGGTCACAGAACCTTATTCAGTTAGAATGAAATATGAAAAGTCAAGGTTTCCTTCAGGCAAGATATGAGGTTTATGACAAAAACTATATTTGTTTCGTCCTGATTAAAACAGTAATCAATATAAACCTTCAATTTTTTTCTTTCTGAAATTCAATCCAAAATCTATTTTTAATTTTCTGGCAACAGACACTTTCAAATCATTTTGTGGGGTACAAAACAAAGATGAGTTGTAAATTACAGTGATTGAATTGTAAGGAAAGGCTAAATTTTAAAACGTTATATCTTCACTATACACTTTATTTAAAGGGCTAAGATACTCTATGCATAGTGAAAATGATATATGGTATCATATTCGTCCAGTACAATATACAAATGATTTGGGACTATTGAATTATTGAACTTTTAACAAACAAATTTAATACTTTTGTATCGACTAGTTCATCGTAAGCTCTGCTATCACGAACGGTAGCATTACTACTATCACTATCAACTCCCAACACCAAAGTAGATGATAATATTATAATTTCCGGAATACATGTATGCCTTACCTCCGTTTGCCATTTAAAATCTCAAACAGCCAAATGTGGTCGGATAAAGAAATTGGGGAAAGGGAAGAAAAGCTTCAAATTTTAAGGGGGAAGCTACATTAAGATATTTTAAAACAGATCTATGAGACAGAGACTAAGTAAAAATAAATGCATTGGTATTTCTGACTAAGATATGTTCGATTATAATATTTGAAGTTAAGATATTGCATGAATCAAGTATGTTGTTATTGAATGCTGAATCGATGGAACAATAATATGTTTGAAACAATTGTGAAGTTGATTGTAACTTTAAACTAATAACACCTTAGTATAACGCAGAGAATAATATTCAGTGATGTTTTGTTTTAACCGTAGTTTTCATGCGCAATGATTATTTATAAACGTATGTTCTTCGAATTGTCAATCGAATTGCCAATCGATTTTTGTTTCGTTTGGTTATCTTCATCAGTTTCTATAAATCGAGTTTTAGCTTAATTTGATTAACAACCAACATTATAAAACTATTTCTTACCAATCAGCAATGTGCACTGAATGCTAAGTACTATCTTTGGTCATTGCTGAATCATTTCCTAGTCAGTGATTATCACAATTATGCAGGATGTTGATTAAATTGTCAGTAAATGAATTAATAATTGAAATATTAAACTATCAACTATAAATTCATACTTCAATTATAAATTTATTTCTTATCAGTTAGCAATGATGACTGAATACTTCATACTGGCTACGCCTTTATTAATATTTCGTCAGTAAATGGTTGTTTACCGCATTTCTAATCTAGAAAAGAAATACATTTTGATACCGTATAGTGAAGGACGGAAGCTTTCGTGAAAACAGTTGTGTAAAATCAAATGAATAAAGCAGTACAACAAAATCATGACTCGAAAAAAACTAACTCACAATAATAAAGTCCAGGGTTGCAGGTTATCATAGATACAAATTTATCGACAAAAGTACTTTAAGTTGTTTGTATCCAATGATCAGAAACTAGATGCAATTTTGTACAATTGTATTTTTTTTAAACTTGGATATTTATGCTATATTCTAAACGGTATGGATATTGTTCTCTTGAATTTATACAATAATGTAATTTGATCATGCATCCGTTAATTGTAAGTAGAGGGCAATCATGACATCACTTAGACAATCCAACTGGTATAAACAAACACTAATTAATAGGCCTACTACTTGGTATCATGAAAAATTATGCATCATACTAAAAGAGGGCCTCGAATTTTGTTTCATTTATAAAAAAGCAGACTATGAAAGAAACAAATTTAGTATAAAAACACATATTTACATCTGATTTCGTTGGGAGTTTTTACATTTTAAATATATTACCAACGTTTTAAAGAGTAACCTCGTAGTGTATAATGATATTTGCAGATCCACGACAATCTTTATATCTTTCTTTGGAAATTAGTTACCGGAAAATTTATATGTGAACATTTATTACATTTAAATTAGTTTCTACTTCGGAAAGTAGCATAAAGCATTACTTCTTTCAATTGTCACCGATACGTACAAAACAATATTTAGAACCAAAATTATGTCATTTCTATAGATTAGTAGTAGATCCGCATTGTGTAATTAAGCAAATCAGGCTCATTTGATTTAGGAGCTGAAACCAATTTCGGTGCAAATCACTCTCTGTTTGAAGCACCGCAATTGCAATAAAAAGCATTTAGC
>JAIGNY010003008.1:112500-140000 GCA_020152595.1 Chiridota heheva
TACAAGAAATCAGAGTGCATTTTTTCACAAGGTGAAAAAAAGTGTTGATTCACCCACCACCTACTGCAGATGCTTTATATCTGCACATATATACCAGCCATATGTATGGGAGATATATATATATGGAATCCTGGAAATATGGACAATATGGCCAGAACTTAAATCATATCATATGCAACACACAGATCTATATATCACCAGGTTTTATTTTACTTTGAATCAAATTTGCATACACCCTTTAACTTTCTTTCAATATATGACTTAAGATATACTGAATGGAACAACTTTTTTGATGTTTTATCTAAGGTTCAAAAAATGCTATAATACACGCTCTATCTTTCATTTCATGTAACAGCTATATACTATTATCCATCATCATCTTTAAATATATATATATATATATTTAGTATATATATATATATATATATATATATATATATATATATATATGTATATATATATATATATATATATATATATATATATATCAGTGATATGTCATATTATAAACAACCATCAGTTTATGAGCTGTGAGCCACTGAAATTCCCCTCATTTACCTTTAAAACACTGAATTGTGAGGTCTTGAGTTCAGATCCCGACATGAAAGATTTGCTCTCTTACATCAGCAATGTTCGGTTTTTCCACATGTTAGAAAATGGAACATCTGAAGGTCACCGAAAATGTACGCATTACTTCCTCCACACTCCATACCTACAGTGTACAATTATACATACACTGTACGCACGGAATTTATTTCGGGAACGGTTTGAGCGGACACAGCGTGTACTTTATTTAAGAAATATTTATTGAGGACGTAGCAATGTTGTAGATGTCAGGGCACAATATTGGCATGATTAGTTGGAACTTGCTCGAAAATGTTACTGACACTGGCAAAACCATACCTTATCAATCTGCCCGAACAGCCCGATGAACAACTATTTTGCTTGTATGTAGAGGGTGGCGGCGGGGAAAGAGGGGGCAGGGGGGGGGGGTACACCCCACTTCCTACGACGATCCTAAGATTATTGTAATTTTAATTGCTTTCAAACAATATGTTTAACTATTGTTAAACATTTGGCAGCCATTGTTTTTACACAACCAGGCATCAATAAGGTCACGCGAAAGGTCTGAAACCTAGTTTCGTATGACCATATATAACTTAATAGCTTGGAGCAGTGAAGTAAATACGTTATTTTTACGTGCTAATGGGATATCCACGGTATGACTTGTTAACATCAATCTGCAATTCACTGGAGAGACCTAACGATGTCACGGCAATCTGGCAGCACTCTCTAATATTTCCTCAATAGTTCGTGGATGGAAATCTGAGGAGAGGGGGGAGGGGGTGCATTTTAAGGTCAAATTAAAACAAACCACCACCCCCAAAAAAAGAAAAACAAGTTTAAGTTTTTAGTTTTTGTAAGGAACGGGTTATAAATAAGTGTACTGTTCAGTGATGTTATAGACTCTTTCCCGTATGATATATCAGTCTAGAGAAAGTCGTCATCTCTTGTAGCATATTACGATAATATTTTTGAATATCATGATACTTTGATTATTACTATGGAACCAAACATGATATACAACATTGTTCATTTCAAGATACCAGTAAATCAAAATGTATGTTTTGCCAACAGTAGAGAGGTTTGAAACGCAATTTCAATCACGGTCAATAAGATTCTCTCTGATATACCTCACGCGATAAACTGATTTACGTTCCAGGCTGTAAATGTCAACTCTGATTACACATAGCTACATAGGGACGTGAAAACCGTAAAGGTAGACATAATAAAACAAGAATTAATTTTCTTTGAACTTATTTTCATCTTTGGTAATACCTTTGAAGAAATCTGCTGAACGTAACACTATGAAAATTAATGTTCATTAATATGGTTTTTAAATGGATCGAAAGGTTGACCTTTAGAAGGATAAATTTACATAAGAATACAATAAAGACAAATCAAAACGAAAAGAAAGAGCCATAAAACGTGTATATCTGCATGTGAAAACTTTTTATTGATGGGTTGTAATGTCAACTTCAAACTCTGACTTAAAGAAAACGTATTTATTCGTAACAGACAATAAGACAAGACAGCCAAATTATATATTTATATTACGATGAAATTGTATGCAAAAACAATTCCAATAGTTTGAAGTAGATATATTTTAAGGTTGTTTTGCTGCATTAAATGTTACATGATATTTACCTCGTAGTCAGGTAGTAAACGATCATGTTTCAAGCTATAGTTGTCAGGAAGTAGTAGATGCACGGTATCCGGGGGAGTTTTACTTGAGATGTTATCACTTTTTATTGTACATCATACATTTCAATTACATAAACCATACATTTAGCTTTACTCTTATACACCATCTCGGTTACGAAATAATCTTTAATGTTGTGCAAACCTCCGTGACAAGAAATTTCTTTTCGCCCAACGTCATTGGCTTTCCCAGGGTTCCCATAATCGCCTATGTTGCGAGATGCCTAAAATGCAATATTAATACTTTATAAATGAATTGCAAACAAAGGAACTTTCTGCTTCGGGCATATGGCAATTTATTAATTTCGTAGCTTTCTTCCCCAGACGATGTGTAGGCAATTACCCTCTAACCCCGCAATGCAGGTCAACGCAGAACTATTTTAGATTTTTTCTAATGTACTGATCTTTAGCCGCTTACCTAATGTGCTATATCTATAGCTCTCATGGAGTGCCATAATAAATAGATTTCTCGGTCAGTTAGTTTTGACAACCTACCTCTGAGAATGACGTCACTCGAGGCCTTTTATCGCCGTTATAGAGCAGCAAGTATTGGTAGAAAAGAAATGAAAGCAAAAGAAATAACAGTACAATATCAAGCGTGTTATCGTTGTTTGCCATTCAACTTTGTCTCCAATAACCGTGTAATTAGATCAGACTTTGAATCAGGCTTGGTAGTAAATGGTGGTTCTGGAATAATGAAGCACTCACCACCATCTTTATATCTAAAATACCGGACTTACATCTAAGTTGATGACAAACATGTAGTTTACTGCATTAATGTTCGTAGTGTAGTTACAGTGCAGTTTACGAAAGGCGAACTTAGAACTTTAATAGTGCGCGATAAAAAAAAAAATCGGGAGCTTCCGACGGTATACATTAATGTACGTGATACAACATGCTAAATGGCGTCATTTATTGAAAGTTTTGAAATTGATTTAGTCGTTAACTAGATTGCAAACCTCTGTGACAATAAACCTCTTTTCGCTCAACGTTACTGGCTTTCCAAGGGTCCCCATTATCGTATATGTTAGGAGATTCCTAAAATGCAAAGTTAATACTTTGATCAGGCTTTGAATCAGGCTTGGTGGAATTAATGGTTCTGAAATAATAAAAACACTCAGCACCATCTTCATAGCTCAAATATTAAAATACTGAGCTTACATCTTAGTGACAAACGTGTATATTACTGCATTCACGTTCGTAGTGCAGGTACAGCTGTACAGTGCACATTTCACGATAGGTGAATTTGAAAAAAGTATTAGTATAGGGCGTGATAGAAATTTGAAGCTTCCGACGGTGTATGTTAATACATAGGATACAATTTAATGCTAATACCTAAATGATGTCCTTTACTTACAGCTTTCTATGTGGTTTAGTTGTTAACATTAATGTTATTAATGTGAAAAATAGTTTTATACGATAAAATAGATGCATTTGAACAGTTGTTTAGGTCAAACAATATTTTGTATAAGATAAATGATACTTTCTTGCTAGCAAATACATCCTAATTACAAAACGTTGTCAAAACGTCAAATAGTTTACATATTATGTAGAAAAAGATTAGTGCTTAACTGTTTAATGCTTTTTGCAACAAATTACTTACTTTCTTTTCAAACATAGCATAATTACTTGTGCATTGCTTACTTGATTTCAAGCTAAACTTAAGAGTTTTGCATTTTGGTTCGGAAGTATACAGTGATAGAAATATGCCTATATATGGTGACGTTCATATGAATATTGGAATATATAATTGTGTTACTTCTCAGAAGTATTTGTATTGGTTTTGATAATAAGCAAATGCGTGTAATCTTGAGATGTAATAATGTATCCATCAGTACATGGGAGTAGCTATATGAGATATATCGCTTAGCTCTGAAGAATCTCTTTGCCTTACACGAAGATCATTTTCCACCGAATGACTTCTAATTCTAGTCATGATTAATTTTCGTTGTAATCAGGTAATAGCAAAGTGCTTGAGTTGCGATCTTTTTGGACTATTTATTGGTCGTCTTAAGGTAAAACATTCAAAAGAAATACAAGCGCATTCAGAAGAATAATCATCTGACTCAGGCTTTGACAACATATCTATATGTCAATATGTCTATATTACATGGCTTTGCGTTCTCTCTTTCTCTCTGTTTTTAAAGTCGATTGGAAAAAAGGGAGATCGATGTATTTTTGCCTCTGTACCGGTTTCGTTTTGTTTTATTATAAATATTTGATAGTAACAACAGTGACGTTGATATAAAATTATAATGATTACTTAGTACATATCTAGTGTTAACAGGTTTACGGGAGCCAGACCCATTGTTTAAAAAAAAAAAGTTAGGTAGATTTACTCATTCGTTGGCTCAGATTGGCACAGAAGGTAACAATATATCATATATTGATTTCAGATGGTAATCGAAATTGCCTGTAAGAATAATA
Organism: Chiridota heheva; assembly: GCA_020152595.1. Taxonomy (NCBI): domain Eukaryota; kingdom Metazoa; phylum Echinodermata; class Holothuroidea; order Apodida; family Chiridotidae; genus Chiridota; species Chiridota heheva. The sequence goes on from JAIGNY010003008.1 coordinate 117,190, forward strand.
TTTTTAATTTCCCCACATCGGGATGCAATAGCATCTGTTGTATGATATTTGCACAATAAATAACAATTCTAACAAATTATGATGTGCTGTATGTATATTTATTATTTATTTTTTCCTATATCTATAAACGGAATCAAAGTCTTAAACAGCTATTGGTATAGTAGGTACTAGTAGGTACTAGTAGGCAAAGATCTACGTAGTGAATTGTGCTTAGATTCACAGGAATCACGCTTTAGATATCGTTATATGTAGAATGCTTTAGGTATAAAAAGTTGGATCCTTTTCATATTACTAATTGTTTGGCTTTTTAATCTTATATTCATTTTCAAAAGAACATGACGAACTAACCAAAATCTTACAGTGGAATGAAATGAGACTGCGTTCAATTGAAAGGGCAAATTAAACACCACTAGTGGTAAAATGTGAAGATGTCATCAGGGAACAGTTCAAAAAAGCTTGTCAATTATAATTAGTTCACTCTTGCTAATTATGTGTTCCTAATTGGAAACTGTCAAATCATGCTTTTTATATTACAGCTATGTATCATTGCATGTTTTATTTCTTGTCGCAGCTCGGCAAAGATCGTATTTCACGATGTAAACCACTAACACACGAGGGATTACGTCATTACAGCAAATTAGACTGTAATAGAAGACTCTCTCTTCCATAAAGTATTGTGTGATGAATTGCTTTTTATTAATTTTGACAACAACCAACAAAAAGTCAGCATCGCAAAGTTTGTGACATAGACCTATTTTTGTATTTGGAACAATAAAAAAATGTATAAATAGGATTGTATAGCTTTGTGGCGTCTGTTTGAGTAAAAACCTTTGTCTATCTCTAAACTCACTACCTCCTTTATATGTTTTTTTTAATGTGCATTGTTTGAATTTGTTTCTATTGAATTGATTGACATAAATTGTGAATTCCGTTACCTTTTTATATTGCTGTGTTTATAGTTAATGTTTTAACTCGCGCGCGATCTAATTTATTAAATGTGATTTATCCATGTTATTACCGAAACCGGTGATTGTTTTGTGAAATTCACATTTTATGTAATTATTGATTACACGTATTGACATTCATAGCAGTTTTATTTGTAAAAAGATCTTTTCTACTGATAAAGGGTTAACAAATAACGCGCTATGCGTTCAGTACAGGATAATGCATAGAAGCTGGGTACAGATTGAGCGATGCACGAGGGCGGAGCCCTAGCGCATTAAGCGATATCTATGCAACCAGCTTCTATGCATTATCCTGTACTGAACGCATAGCGCGTTATCTATTAACCCTGTTCATATATGTAAATATAACAGATTCTTTAATGAAAATTTGAGAACAAAAATCAGCAAAATTTCAATAACACAAAAATCTTTAACATTTTATAATCATTTTTTAAGATGCTCACAATAACATTGACTCAGCTTCAATGTGTAGTATTCATCCGCAAAGTAATAAACTAGAGAAACGCAAAATATGAGCTGAAATAAACAAATCATTGAAGTCTTCAAAAGTGTTCAAATTTGCATAAGATCCTGGAAAAAGTATCAAAATAAATTTTAATTACTAAAACAATAATTTTACTTAAGCAAATACTGTTTTTAAACTTTTAGGGGCGTCTGGCGGTCGAACTTCTCCCAAATTATACTAAGCGATGTAATAACTATACAAACAATCGGGGAAAACAGTCGGATGAAAAATGAGTGTTATGAACTCATGAGTGGATTTAGGTCTACGTTTATTCGTAATATTGTTTCAGTGGATAATTAGAATGTACAAATTAACCCTCAGCGAAAATATTTACCAGCCCGGGCTCCGTTATGCCTGATTTAGGCCTAGACTCATTACAAAAAGGCGCTAATTTTCTTATATTAATTGGAAACCACCAACGTTAAACCCTTACTTATTATTAGACAAAAACATTAAGTTTAACGTTAAAATGGGAAAATGAAAAAGTATCAAGTAACTTTAATTTGTGTGCCAGATTGTCTAGGCTGATGAAACGTCAATTTTTCGTGCTTGAATTAGTTTTAACGTTAGGTCTAGCAATATGCCTAGCGCTAATGTTAAAATTTAATTGAATTCGATTCTCGGTTCTTGCATGTCTTGAGTCATTAAATCATTTAAGTCGAAAATTTTCAAGAATTCACAATCAGTACATCAGTAAATTTTAGTATTTACGATTTTAGATAAACTAGCAGACGGCGGAATTGTTGACAATTTTGGCCTTTGAAATTGTCGGCCGGTCGCTTACATGACAACTTTGATTGACAGGCCGGAACTTCTTCCATTACTTCAGCACAGGATAATCAATGGGTTCTTGCAATGCATTATGTATATATTGTATATATGAACAATAGATATCTAATTTCAATTTCCTGATAGAAAAATATGAAGAATAAAACATTAAATGTAGTTGAACTCCTTACCCCCTTTATATGGTTTTTGAATGTTTATTATTTTAACTGGTTTCTTCTGAATTGAGTGACGTAATTTGTGAACTCCCGTTAAATTTCATATATCTGTGTTCTTGGTTAAAGTTTTAGTTCGCGCGATCTATTTGATTAGAAACAATAAGCACCTTTGTGATAACTTTGTGGCGTCTGTTTGAGTGAAAACCTTTGTCGTCTTACTTACTACTGTACTCCTTACCCTTGTTATATGGTTTATTTTTATATCACTGTGTCCCTAGTTAAAGTTTTAGCTCACGCGCGATCTATTTTAGCACCTACTGTGATTATACTGATAGTCATATTATTACCGAAACTGGTGATTATTTTGTGTCATGTACCTTAAATACATGTAATGAAATTCATAGCAGTTTTATTTGTAAAAAGGATCCAACCTACTAACAATGGATATTCAATTTCAATTTCCTCAAGAAAATAAGTAAATGATTGTAAGTAATTTCCAAAGATCCAGGCCTTAATTGAGACTCTATTATGTTTAATGTGTGCAGAATTATACGTAATGATTCAAAGATGGCGAAATTTTATAATGAGAAATAGGAAACACAGTTGAATAGATTGCAAGCTTAATTGATGAAATATTGATAACATTAATTATGTTTCAAATGATACTAAATTCCCCGTTTCAGTAATGCTCTTTTATACTTCAAATTATTTGATAGGATTTTAAAGCACAGCTGTACGTTGCAACTTGGACTCATTCGTAACCGCATGTTGCATTAATTGGCAACATTTCTTATATTATTCGAAAATTAGGAACCTTTCATATCCGGACAGTGAAGCGAAGATAAGAAAGTCAAAAATGATATAATTGATAAATAGACCTGTTTAAGAATGTTTTCATGCCGACAGCAATATTATTATTTTTCCATACGTCAACCTCATAAGTTCGTGTTTCGGTAAATATCACAATGCAATTAAAAGTGCGCTATGCAATTTTCAATCAAATTTCTACGCTTCATCTATTGGAGCATATATGATTGAAGCTCGTGATGAACTACACCATTTATTAATATCCCTAATCCTTCATTAAAGTGAAAGTAATTTACACACGCTAAAATTGGTCCGACATATATAGCACTAAACTCGTTTCTACGTAATATTGTATGCCTTACGCGCTGGTATGTATACCCTATAATTCGACAAATACCACATCAAATTCTGCTTGATTGATAATTAGAGTACCTTTATAAAAACATTATTATGAGCTTGATATTAGATATTATATGTCAAATAATGTTAGAGAAACACAATGGCATGTGTTACATGCTTAAATGAGAGACGCCAGGTGCAAGTGTACTTTCGAATTATCAATCTCCCCAAGACGCAAGAGGCCACTGTGTCGGTGTTTTCATGACGGATAATGATCAACAAAGATCACGTAAACATTTACAGGACTAATGCATTATCCTACTTTTGTTTATTTATTGATGTATATTTAATGCACAAGTAAATCATGATTGAAAACAAATTGACTGAAAATATCCTGTGTAGTTTATCATTTTTCCTTAAAGCAAAACGTATAGTAGCAGATAGTGTAGTACATTTTCTATTCTTGAATCACTGAAGGCTGATCATTTAAATGGCATACGAGTCAGCACTTTCCTATCACAAATTAGAACATGAGCACAAACTCGATTATTACAACCCGACATTGTCAGATTGTTGTTGGTCGCCACTTTCCCGTCATACCCACCATGGCTAAATCAAATGTATTGTGTGTAGAATGTAATTTATAGCATGGTTATTGACACCTGACTTTTTAGGAAATAGTTGAACAATACCCACAACTTGGTCAAAGTCTTAGCAATCAATTTTGTAATTTTAACAGCGCTAAGCCAGGTGAAGTTTTATTGCAAGAACATAGTTCCGAAACAGTTATCCACACAACAAATACATTTTGACAATTAAGATATGTGAACTGTGGATAAGTGAACTGCTATGGAACTGTGAAGTGCTTAACGCAGTTCATTTAATGTTAGCGAATTTTTTACTTAATTCAAAACTTCTAATTCTATAAGCGGGTCACTTCTTACCCGATGACCTGATGGTTATGAGTTTAAGTTTTCCATTCAAGTATGTAAATCCACATGCTGCACTAAAACTACACTTTGGTATCTTATATAAACAAGCCAAAATATAAGAGGAATATTCCCTTAATATCTTATTCCGTTTAGAAGTTATAACAATTTAAAGAGTAGAAAAACATGTTCTTAAAAACACCTCGTACAGTTATATGTCCTTCAGCTAGGTGATGTCATCCAGGCAATTCCAGCACAGTTCTGATGTATTTCTTATCAATTTAATTACACTTTTTTTACATTATCGAACACCATTTTTGGTACATTATAGAGATAGAGTGGAATATATAATTTACAAGAAAATATATACATTTTTTCCTTAGTGTACATCACATTTACAATGATAACAAAATCCAAATCATTTTTAAAGAAATACAAAAGACATTTTGTTGAAATTGTCTCCAATCAGTCACTTTTGCCCAAATTCAAAAATACATTTCAAATTTCATAACTTCTAAACGGAATACGATATTTACATAGTTTTTTCACCACTTTGTTTCTAAACAATTGCTCTATCATATATGGAAAAATGAAAATCCATGGGAATATTCCTTTAAAGAACAAAGTCATTTTACAAACATCCAGCAAAGCGTCGCCGAATCTATTATAGTACTGCTTGCCCGCGATGTTAGTACCAATGTTAATACATATTGTACATATTAAGCTCCTCCGACCTCTACTCACATTATCAAAAGTACATACATCTTTTACTAAATCCATCTAAGCCTTCCATTCTGTAAGATTGACATTGAAATCTTAAAACAACTGCTATTTTATCTTTCAGATTGGTTTGAGTAATCAATCTCTTTATTGGCTAACACCAGCTTTCAGGTTACCAGCAGCATTGATGGACCTCCACTGATATAAATCCACATTGTAAACGAATAATGAATATGTAATTGTATTTCGTTAATGCTTCCTTTTTAATGCAAGTTAAATATCCCAAAGATTCGCATATACAGAGATTTAAGATAATCTAGGATAGTTTTTCGGAGTCCTTTTCATACAGTTAAATACATTAGTGTGTATTAAAATAATAAAAATGATCTGAAAATACAGATTATGGAAAAGTGTTGTTTAATCACCCCTTGTTTTAATTTCAAAGTGACAACACTGATCATAAAAAGGTGGTTAAGTTTTATGGAATTGACTTTTTCTTTACCTTACTCCATCTCATACCTGGCACATTTGATAAAGATGGGTATATGCCTATGTTGCCTGTGAATTGTTAATGTGACATTCTGTTTCATTATAAAGTCAATTCTAATTATCAGAATAAAACGTGTCCTCGTATTATATGTATCAAATTTTGGCAAGACTATTTTTGTAAGTCACCATTAGTGTTAAATAGATTTCAAACTCTGGCGCCTTTCCCAACTATAATATTGATAAGACCATCATTCTCGTCCCTTTCAACAGACAGCCCGTGTAACAAATAATTCATTGTTATTACATGTTGATGAGTAATTAGTTATCTAATGACGTCAATTGTTCGGCTTCTTTCACTGATATGACCTGTGACCTTTAATGATTAATAATTGCAAGAACTATTAATCATGTGGGCCCAGTAGTGCACGTATAAAATGACTTCTATGAGCAGGTGCATGTTAACCTACTTAATAGAGAGTATAACATTTGTTTAGGGGTGATCCTGTCTTTCTTTTGTCAGATGGAGACATTTGCATTGTGGGTAAGAAGTAGTTCGGTTTTACCTCTCGCGGCTTAATATACTTAACGCAGAGAAACGTTTAAAAATGCAGCTGAATGTCTGACGTTTAAAATTAAATAATTATACTCTTTAGTGTAATGCTTTACATCTCTTATCTGCCACCGTTCTTCCTTTTCTGCGAAATACATGATGACTTTATTCCACTTAATCATAAGTCTTTTACAATAAAAAGAAACTAATCTAGCTAATAATTCTGGATCCTCATGAAGTGAATTCTTTGTCAATATAAGACTGTTGGTACGAGCTCAACAGCTATTGTAAACTTACAACCAGAAACAAATAGGCAAAAATTCTTAGTTGCGGTCGATATCAGATTTAGACAGTTGAATCGACACGGAAAAATGGAATGACGTCGCAAAGTACAGTCATATAATCTTAAAGAACACAACAGATCACCTGGGGTATAATTCCACGTTAACAAAGAAAAGCAAAATGGATGGTTTCACTACTCATATGACAGCAAGAGATGAAATCTTATGTAAAGTCACATTTCATATCGTCTTTCATTTAGCTTATTATCCAAATCCAGAAGGCTTTTTGATCGTCAGGGTGGATGCAGTTTATACATTTCCTTAGTTGGTATAATGGAAATGTATATGCAGTTGCACGGTTATTATATTTGCTATAATATTTGGGTATGGGTTAGGTGAATTACAGAAAAATGATGATGATGATAATGGTGATGATGATCGTGATGATGATGGTGATGATCATGATGATGCTGCTCTACGATCGTGATGTAACATACGTGGTGTCCATTTCTTGTAGCAGTAGCCTTGTTTTACCATTTGAATACTTTTTGGGTTGAATGTTTCACTCTGTACAAAAAAAGTCATGTAGATCATTGTTTTAGAATGCTAACAATTTGAACGTTAAAAGGGGTGGTGTAATTGTTTTCACCTATGAACACAGTTATATTAGTTATATGGAGAAACGTTTCTCTTATACTTCTAAATAGAAGTAAAAAAATATTTAAATTTTGAAAATGATAGTGTGGAACGAGCTGTCTGTAATATCCATTTTTCGTTTTCTCTTGCTAAATAAGGTTATTAATAAATAGTTTCATCTGAAAATGTAGTTTATGTGTCATGTTGTAAGTTAATAAAAGTAAATTGATATGACACACTCCAATCGACGCTTTCCTCGCAAATTCTTCAACAATTCTGCACTATTGTACTGGTACAGGTACGTGTGCCATTAAGAGAGAGTCCAATTCATACAAGCAGTATTATATTTTCTCCTAATAAAAAGTGCCATGTTAAAACATTAAAGTAACACATGATACTTACTCTCAAAGTAAAAAATAGTACCGTTTCTTTTTCTTCCGATTAAAACAATGGTCCAAGGTTGATCAACGGGGAATAGAACTAACTGAATTGGATATAATTCGGTCTAATTATTCCTAACATATGATGAAAAATCCTCATAGATACAAGATCTTTTCGATATAATGCGTTTTCGTTACTTCTTTACTGTATTACTTCAACTTAAGCTGTTTCTATGTCGTTAATACATTTTTCTGTTCTTTTTTGTTTAAAGGGTACGGACACATTACTCCTGTAACAGTGGTGGGTCAGCTGTTTTGCATCGTTTATGCTCTTATTGGGATGCCTTTAATGTTGTTGGTTTTAACCAATGTAGGCAGAGTTTTGGCGAACAGTGCTAGGCTTCTCTACCTCATGTATTCTAGCAGATTCTGCCAAAAATTAAGATGCAACACAAGAAAGAAACGGAAAGGAAGAGGACGGAGTTCCAGAAAAAGAGGTGGTAAGTTCATGTAGCGTAAATGTAATTTTTGCTAAGGGTTAGGAGGGTGTGAGGGAGTAGGAGATGAGTGAGAATAATAACAAAACAGGAAAGGATTATCACGTGATTGTTCAGATCTGCAGAAAGAATTTGAAACTTTTAATGAGGGCGCCATAAAAAATGAGAACTAGTATGAAACGAGGAGCGTGATGCGATAAATAATAATTTTTATTAAACCTTCCAAACATTGAAGTGATTGTCTCTATGAAAATGAGTTGTATTTAAAATTTTCTAGAATTAATATTTACTTTAAAGTTTCCAGCTTTTACAAAAATGTTATTCCTTTTATAAGTTTGAAGTTTTAATTGAATCGGAAATTGTAGAAATTTTTCATTGCCATAGCATAGCACACAAGCTACCGAACGTCTTCTCTAAATCATCAGCCACCTAAACAAATCATACTGAGTTTCGTACCCAGGTACCGGCATATGGTTGAAAAATGTGTCTGTCATTACCTTTATATATCAAATGATCAGCCGACATCATATCTCAGACAGGAATGTCATGGTATAGATGACCCATAAATGAATTAAAAAAAACGTGAGGTGAATAAACTCGACAAATAATGTCATGAAAATTGTGTATACTGAAAGGTTTAAATACTATCTTAACTGAATGAAACATCAACGGTAGTCAAAAAATGGTTTTAAATGAACGATATATTAAGCTGGTTTGACGTCATTTACGATCCTTTAATCACTTAAATCTACACATTATTCCATTTAAAAATGGTTTCAACATATCATATAAAACATTGTCATTTAACCACTTGTGCGACAATTAATTCAACAGTAAACCTTGAATTAGTCTTTAGGAAGCACCAAAGAAAAGAACAATGCGTTTGAATTTTTTTTTATTGTCGTGTAATTATAAACACTTAAGAGTATATTTATGGCATTATTAGTGGCAACTGCGACAATTAAATATCATAATGCGTTTTGTTCATTTTGCTTATTCATTTATTCACTACATTTACCTGTTAACAGCAAATTCAGATTAAGAATATATATTTACTAAGTTTTTCGACATATAGTATTCTGAACCTCATACAACTCCATCTTACATCCAAACACATGGAACTAATAATCGAGGGAAATAAGTTAATCAATCAAACTAACAAATAACTACTTAGAAATCTTCAATGAAAGTTTTAAAAGAATCTTACAGATGCCCCGAAAACGGAATGGCATTATATGAACGTTTCATTTGGCCGTTCTAAATTGTGTCCATTGCTTCTATTCATGACAAAATTATTCGTTTAAAAATTGTATTGAAAATACTGTTTTTAATAGTAAGCGATGAAGGCTTAAGCTGTTAATCAAAGAAAACCAGCAGAAATTAATATCTAATATATTGTATTTGATATTGAATATAAGTAAAACTGTTGCAAGCGCTGAATTATTAGCTGTATCACAAATGCTGAAATGTCTCGTATTTGTTCATATTGCATAACAATCGCTTTAGACATTCATTCGCAGTAACTGTTTGGATCACAAAAGACCTAAATTTCCTTTAGCAACAATAACCTCGTAACACAAATGGCTTTCCTCTGCTTATATTCCTTTAATAGATTTAAAGCAAAGTGAAAACAGTAATTGATAGGAAAAAGAAATTGAAATATTCTAATAATTAAATTCTTTCTTTTCTTTTCTCACAGCTCGAAACCGGCAGTCGGTGCGTGGTAAAAGTATTAAACGTAGCAATTCAAAGAAAAGACCTTTAAAGAAAGTTCCAACGCAAACAGTTATTCATGTAGATTCTGATGACAAATCACCAAAAACACGACCTGTGTCCCTAAATGTAGAAATAAGGAATACAAGTGGACCACGATTACCTCCCTCCTACGATGAATCCAATGAAATGGAGGAACGTTTATCAGATAATAGAGAATCGGCAATATCGTATCTTTCTGAAAAATCACGTAAAAGTACACTCTCTCGTCAGAGATCGTTACCATCCCCGATATCTGAAGAGAGAACAGAAGGTAAATCGTCTCAAAAGGGAAACGGTCCAATTCCGAAAGCTGGTATTGCAGTAATTGATGAGACAACAGACATCACTGTGGAGGAAGACGATGATGATGATGACGATTGTCTTCTTAGCCCTGATGAGGCTGATACTGCAAAAGAAGAAGAAGCTAGTGCCTCAGAAGATCCACGAAAGTCTTGTGTAAGTACTATTTCCAAAGATGCATCTTCCAAAAGAAAAGTAGAATTTAGTGCTACACCTTATCGTGATAGTCCGAAAGGCGGTGTTGAAAAAATGTCAAGACAAAGATCGTGTATAGAATTTGGACAACTTGATCGAGAAAGTGCGTTCATTACCGTGAACAGGGAACAAACATTATCTTCTGTGTCAGAAGTTACTCCAACTACACATAATGATACGTTATCACCTGAAGACACTCTTAGTTTGACACAGAGTGATATGCAACCAAGTCTAAGAAGTGACATCAAATCCATCACTTCTCTCAATGAAAGTGCACGGTCTATGTCAACAAGGAGTCACGATACAAGTAGAATAACAACAAACAGTAGCTTTCAAGGAAAGAAAACAAAACGAAAATGGGTTTTGATGAAACCACCTACTTTAAAAACACTCCATCGCTCGAAAAGAGACCTAAAGTTGATAGATAAAAGTTTAGCCATTAGATTAGCAAACTATGATAAAATGTTAGGTAGTAGTCGACAAGACTTGGCATCTGCCATACCCGAGTTTACCTGCTGCGAAAACTCTCAACTATTAAATGAAGTTGCTGAAAAGGGTTTTGACCAGTTAATGCAACCGTTGTTAAACAGCAAAGGGAAATCAAGAGGGCGGAAAAAGCTGGAGCTAGATGACAGTGACTGCGATAGCGATTCTTCAACAAGGAGCACCAGAGAAATTCAAGTTTCGGATATTCCAATCACGCCTGTTATTTTATTCTTTTTTGGTTATATTGTGTTTGGAGGTATTCTTTTCTCCAGGCTGGAACCAAGGTGGAATTTCTTTCAATCATTCTATTTTTGTTTTATTACGTTGACTACGATTGGGTTTGGTGATTTTGTACCTGATCACTCATTAGCGAATATAATAGCATGCTGCGTATACACAATGGTCGGAATGGCTGTGACATCGATGTGTATTGCACTCATGATGAAAAAGTTTGTTACATCGGTAAAAAAAATTGCAATAAGAGTGGGCGTTATGGAGGACGAGGATTTATGAAAATATCCCGATTCTTCTAAGCAACGAAACCACCCACAATATGGAAATAATTGCGAAAAACCACTCGAAAAAGTGCACCGACTAGTAAAATCACACACAACATATACGGGGCACGGCAGGGAACCTACCCACCATTAAATACCATTCAAAGTATGATGTTAATTCGGAAGTATTTCGATCGGATATTTGTTTAATATTTTATTATATTTCACTTACGATAATTCCAGTGGCAATTAATATGAATCTGAATGACATTTTATTCAAATTGGGCGCACAAAATATTGAATACGAATACATCAATTAGATAACAAGGTCGTAGACCGTGAAGCTAGTTTTAATTATTGCCTTAGTAACACAGATAGCATATAATAAAACCATGTAGCCCACTAATATAACACTTTAATACAACTCATGTGTATTTCACGTCAGAGATATTTCATTGAAGGAAAAGTGGTTTCAAAAAGCTTAGCTAGAACAAACTTACCAGTTTTAGTTATCAGTTCATTAAAGTCTTATTTTTCAGTTGGCAGGAGTGTGTAATTCTGTCAAATAAACTTTACAAGTTGAAAATCCATATAGAAAGTATTTATATTCTGTATGTAATGAGACATTAAATAGACATGAAAAATGTATATTTATCAATCCTTTTAAATTATTTCTATGTTTTGGAAAATCCTAAGGATGAAATTCAGGCTTTCAACTTGTTGAATAGAAGAATATTTTCCTTAAAACTACACCTAACTACATTAGTCTGCGGGTTTAAAATATCTTCTGCTAACAATCGAATCAAATTATATAATAGCGTATGATTCAAAGTGTGCAGAATAAGCAAATTTAAAAACATTACAAAGACTCTTGTTTTCAGTTATTGTTATTTGATAATGAATCTGATAACGACGAGGATATTGATATTAGTTTAATTTCATCATGAAATATGAAATATTCATAATCTGTAAAGATTATGCAAAATAGGGATCCATTTCATGAAAATCCAATTCATGAAACTACTTTAAGGTTAAAATCATATTCTAAAACACAATCTTTCTACCCACAAGAAGATATAGCGGAATATAGGTTTGAAAAGGTAATGTATTATAGGATCAAGTTTGTCTTTCTTACACGATACAGCCATTGACACTAGACTGTATAATATTTATAACATGGCTTATAATGTAAATAATGTCTACTACATTTAGTACCAAATTTTTATTCAGCAATATTTATGAAGAAACTGCAAAGAAAATTAGCATTGCACCTAGCACATGAATCAAGCTCAATCTTGATGCTCGTTAAAACTTGTGATCGTTATTAGCATGTAACAAAAGAAGAATATTGTATAATGTATCGGTGTTGGTTCGTTTCAAATATCAGAGGGTATATATATCAACAATGAAACTTGTAAGATAAGTGTAGAATAATTATAAGCCAAGCTGATTGAATATTGATAATGTGTACAGAGTGATAGAGCAGATATCAAGCAGGCTGGAAGGGGCCAAGGTAGAATATAAAGAGTAGATACATTTTAAAGTGAGACAACGAATAACGAAACCATGTAAAGGTGTAGTATTCATAGTGCTAGATCGATTTATCTTCTTTCAGCTATTGCTTTAAGTTGGAAAATGTTTCTCTTGCATGTAGCAAGTTTGTTATCTTTTTCATTTTGGTATCTTTGAATAGTTTGTCCTTTGTAGTAAATAATCCACATCAATACATCTTTAAACCTTTAGCCAAAGTAATTACTTACTTGAAAAGTCCAACAGCCTAGCAGATGCACTTGAACTCGGTTGCATCATATATCCATTAAACAACGGTTACACTTGGTTATGCTGGATCCCATTCAGTAATATTTGTCATCATGTAGTGCTAGACTTGACATGAAAAGATAATGCATGTAAAAGCAAAAACAAATCATGCCGAACGTATGTATAGCTTGTAGTAAGTCATTCAAATTTTTCGAAACTTCAAAGAAAATTGAAATTAGGTAGACTAATTTTCGAAAACATTACACTTTAAAAGAAAGCATCTTTCAGTTAAGTAACATTGTCCATGAAAAAACTGAAAAAGCGGAAAAAACATATAATGCACATTTCGAAGTGATATACAATTTTTTTAGAGCTAATTCTTAATTTGTGTTATTGTTCAGACTAAGATTTGTGAATGTTTGATACCTGAGGCAAAATCTTTTAACCGATGGATTTACCCCAAAACGTCATGAAATAAGTTTTAAACAATATCCACAAGTGGACATGATTTAATCATAATTCTAGGAAATACGATATATAGATATTGGATATCCCATATGATATAGCCAGAGAATTGTATTTGATAAAGTTTGGCATTTGAAATAAAAAGTCACTTTAAACGAAAGCTACATTTAAGCAAGGAGTTGTAAATGGAAAACCAATAATCCGCATTTTAACTTAGTATTACACATCTTAGTGTATTCATGGGATTCATTGGATTCTTTACAAAAAATTACAAATGCATCAATATCGATTTGAATTGTGCAACTAAGAATATAACATGCTGGGTAATCGTTTCAGTTAAAACACATTGCTTTCCTAACGTTGCACCATTTTTAAAACTTTTTAAAAGGTTGTTTCTTCAAAATGACATGATACATTACTGCTGCATATTGCATTGGATTTAGTTATAAGAGTGAGCTTAGGAATAAAGACCCCTACAAATTTACACCATAAGACAGCAATAAAGTAAAATAAATCACTTTCAATATGTATCCCTAACGAACCTCTTCAGCTATGACATTGTAGGTCGTAAAGTAGAGCCTATCCATCTTTGCTCAAGAGGAACAAAGTCGAGGAGTTCGGATAAATGACTCTTTACGTTGGACTTTAAAGGTCATGAGTAAAAATATGCATTGGCAAGTTTGTTGGCAATACACCTTGTTTTATAATACATCTTTATTGTAGGAGTTTAACACTCCTTCTTTTCAAGCAAATCAGGAAGAAGCAAAAACTTTTGTATCCTTTAAACTAAAATGATGGGGCCCGCCATCTTAAAATGCCGTCAGTATTATGTACAACAAATTCTTAATGAAGATGATAAATGTGGGTTGTGAAACGTATGAATTAAATGCCGAAGACAAATCCTCTACTATTGTATTTTAATCATACTGGTACGCCCTTCAATTAAGACGGCTGAAAGATCGCTGCACAATGCTTAGTAATATTCTACTGTAACTATTTTTACATATACTTGATTATGATCAAATCATTCGAAGTTCTCTTCGTTATGGGATCATTTACACAGGTTCGTAGGAAGGATCATCTTTCTGTCTAATGAGGATTGCAAGAAACCCCAAAATTTCATTGCAATAAAAATAAAAAGTGCACTAATTCCATCTAACTTTCCGACCATTGAGAAATTTCCTGCTTAATAGTATAGCCTTCTGAGCTGTAACGTTTGCTGAGCACTTTTGCCTTAATTTTATTCCGCAATTTTACCCTGTAACCAGAAAGAAAGCACGTAACTTGGAAGGTAACTGCTCTCATAAGCAGTTTGACTCTGTGCCCTAAGTTATTCGCCTCTGTTATTTGAATCAATTGAATACTATTTCCACACAAGAGTTTTGATATTTTCAGGGAAAATCAAATTTTCACGAACGTTTGAAACACATTGACTTTGTATTATAAGTGACAATCCTTAAAATGGCGATCCACATCACTTGTTGAGTTACAAGAAAAGGTTGGACTGCAGATTATTTTTCTTTTTACAATTAGTTGTCGCTCAGATGCTTGATATCCGGCCAATCAAATCATATGGAGGGTCTCAATCGTATACGTTTTGCTTCGTACAAAAAATAAGAGTGACGACACATTTGTTGATTACTGATAATATCCTTAGTCAGTTAAGTACATAAGTAAGCAAATAAAATGATACAAGATATTATTCTAAAATTTGAAATGTATTTCTTTGTAACTTAAGTTCATGTTCAATTATTCTGTGGAAGTAAAGCAATTTTACGATAAGAATTTGGAGTAGAAATGTCACACGTAAGCATACATTAGCATTTTGACTGAATTTTGTTGTAACTCCTTTATGCGAAATATTCCATCAGAACATATTGTTTTTCGTGTTGTAGAGCACGTTTTAATTGCTCAAGTCCTTTAATCAGTGATATTTTTTTAGTGGTCCTAGACAATATGATATATGAAAGGGGTTTTAACTATTTTCCTTTACCATTTTAGAAAAACGCATTTATGCATTTACATCTCAGTTTTAATGAGTGTGCGACTGACAGACTGATGGCTTTTGGTAGTAATGTTTGTTTGTGGTTTAATAAAATCGATCCAATAGAAGGACAAATCATGTTTCATCTTCGAAAAGTGGTGTTTAAAAAGGGTTTTTTGTTGTTTAAGGCATGATATATGTATCAATAGCCATACGAGATAATACTATAATGAGTACACAAGCATGATAGGCACGACTAGCGACATGATGTTGATTGAATATAAGCCTTATATGATAACTGTTTGTGTTAATGCTAAAATGGCAAGATTCAACACGCTAGATATGTTTGAAAGAATTTGTTTTCAAAAGGCAGAATTGAGTGCTTTCAGATTTCTATGCAAAGCTCTAAATCATGCTGCGAGCAAATCCTACCGTATCATTATTTTCTTCCTCAGATGAAAGTAGCACAGTTATAAGCTATCATATGGGTATTATGTATCACAGACATACATTTTTGAACATTGTGGAATGAACTCAAGGCATGTTTTTATTATATCACATATTTTATCATCGACTGAGTTAAGAAAGAACATAGCACTCTAACACCTCTAATACCTTATCTATATGATGATCAGTTCGGGTGAACCCCTCCTTTTAGCCCTCGGTAAAACCCTTCGAAGGAGGGTTTTTTTAGGCCATGGAGGCAGCCATTACCCATCATGCAATTTCCTTCGCCCATACACTTTGTACAGAGTGACCAAGTAAATTCATTTTGTGAACTACGACGGCGTTTGTTGAAGTGTGAGAGGTACATGGAATTATGGGGAAACATGTTAGCTAACTTTTATCCAGTACCTTTTGATATGTTCACCAGTCCGAATTTGAAAAAAGAGCCAATATATGGCACGACCCATGTTTGAAATGCTTAGGTTTGTTGCGAATAATCTGTACTGTGCTAACATCTGCGTTGTGTTGACTAAGCATTGACTTTTCTTCTTTGACTGCGATTGTCAGTGTTCAATAAATTACAAATTAAAAGGGTTATTTTATATGCATTCTTACATTAAATTTGTTCTTCGCGTAAGTTGTGTTGTTATTTACGTAGCCTCTTGGAGAACGCGTTCAATTAAATCATTTTAATGCAGTGAATTATCAGTTCCTTTGTGACTTTCTTATGTGATGTTCTGTCTGAACAGTGAACGTATTCTAACGTAGGCCTATTGACCGTAACTAATGCTAAGTTACAGCCATCATGTGCGTAGAGTGTACGTTGGACTGTTTGCATTGCAGGCTTGTGTGTAATATATATTGTCATTCGTTTTATTCTTTTTCACCCATTGTCTGTACTGGCGAGTAGCGTTCAGACGTTAGGGCCTAATCAAATCATGAATAAAACTTAAGCAGTTAGTTTAGTTAATCTCAAATTGCACTGTTTATTCCTTTACGATCTGTCAGTCAGTAGGTGATCGCATAATGCATACCTGAAATAGACCAAATTGAAGTTAGTAAGCAGCTGAGATGTGTGTGCGATTCGTATGTTTGAACTGTCGACTGGTTGCTGAACTGCGCGATGGTCAAACCGTGGAAGCAGGGATTAGCATGAAAGACTCTTTTCAGGGGTTCACCCGAACTGATGATACCCCTTTTTGTTTAGCATTTTTGATCATTTCTGTACGATGCATTTTCATTTTAAACTCGGTGCTCTTTGTTAGAAATCTGAAACTGAAAACTGGGTTGTAATAAAATTTTGAAAAGTGAAGCTAACGATATCGGATTATTTAGTATATTGATACAATTCTTTAATACCAAACGTAATCAATTCTTTTGTAGAAAATGTGAGTTTGAAAGTTCCATTTCACATGTGCAATTTTGTGACTTTTTAAAATAATACATTTGAGGTACACATTACAGACGGATTTTTTCTCATTTCTTAACTTGCTAGCTTATAATGATAAGATTTTTAATGTTTCATTGTTTTTGCTCAATATTTGTAGGACGATAACGAATATTTCGGGTGGTTTCATCTGCTATTTTTTGCAAATAGTGTCAATTCTAGGTAAATTTTATTGTTTGGTAAAATCGACCAATTTAACAAAAACAACGCCTTTACTTTGAAAGACTTGACTTTTGAAGTATCTCGCTAAGTATATTTAAGTATATAACTACAATGTTTATCCCTTGAAGTAAAAAACAAAACAAAACCGGAACAGGATTTACCCTTATACAGTTATATACGCCACCTCACGTCAGTAAGACTTACAGTATAGAGAAATATGTGTGCTTGAATGGTAACATTAAAGTGTTATCATGACTCTCAAGACCATTGCCTTAATGAAAATAAAGTCCATGATTAAGTTATTATGACAAGAATGTTGTTGTGTGACCTTGATATTGAACATGACGTACAGGATGATGGTTGAACTGTCGAGTTAATGGGTAATGATTGCATTTGTGGCCGTTGTTATAAAGTATGCATGAACGGATGAATGATTCCCCGTTGACAAATGATTGTTCACGCATGATCAAAACATTGCTTAGTGGTTCGTTACTAATGAGTGAATAACTGAACATTCTATATTGATTGATTACGTACTAGTGATAAGTGAAAAAAAGATTCAATGTGGTGTAAAATTTGAAGCGAAGTCATTATTAAGAACATTTTCCAGGGTAACCAGTTGTAATGTTTGTGCGACAGTCACGGGTCATCGTGTGTAAGAGATAATTGAAAACGTGTATGTTTGTGCTAACATGTGGATAAAAAATTCATTACATAAATTTGAGATTCATTTCTTGATGGGTTAAAGGTCAAACAGCGAAAAATGTTCATGTAATACATGAAGCAAGGCTCGTCAACAGAGAGCAGACGGCTTCAAAACGGAAGATATTATTAAAGTTTAAACTTTTCAGTATTAAAAGCAGTACCACCGAGTAGGGGGTTCAAAGGGGCAGAAAAATCCCACATTCTGGGGTCACTGGTCATATGGACCCGTCAAAATTAAGAAAAAAATAATGTACCTTTAAACAGTTTGGCAAAAAATTGCAAAAAACCCATGCTTGAGAATGGCGAAAACCTTTAAATATATTTCTTATTATGAGGGCAAGGATTTTCACTTTGCTTTGGGCCCAGCGATCCTCTCAGCGACACTGATTAAAGATAATGTGCGGTCTTGAATTAATTTCATTTTATTGCTTCTATTAATCGAATACAAATCATTACTTTTAAACTTAGATTGTTTTTACTTTGTAATAATTAATGCCTTATTGAGGTTGCGACAAAACAAATTTGCTTTGAACGCATTTCATGATTAAAATGTTGAAAAGTGTAAGATAAAATGAAGAAAATTGACTGGAAGCAAATCGACTGGAAGCAAAATGTCTCTAAAAGGTTTATAAGAGTAGAACTGGTACAATATTTAAAGGTCAAGAATTTGTGAGCAGATGTGAGCAGTCTTATCTGTCAAGTTTGATGCATTTGAAAATATTTTACTCATACGATTTACGGAAGAAGAAAATTAATTCTTAAAATATGAATATGAATATTATCGTATCTAATCATCGATTATGATGAATACTAAATGATCGGCTTTCATTAATTATACGAAAGCCATTGTCGTATTTCTTCTTTGAAGCTTCCAGGGTAAGGCTATAACCCAAACGGATAAATTTAATCCAAACACGAGGTCCTGGGAGAAGATATTTGGGGCTACATTTTATCATTTTTTGCGAAAAAAAGTGATGAAAATCATGCACCTTTAATAATAATAATTTAACATTTATATAGCGCCCAAACTAAAAACATGTAAAACATACTTATACTCAGTGGCGCTGTACATGAAAGAATACGTAAGACAAACAAAATACAAATTACAAACTATAGCACTTATAAAAAGAAAGAACTTCAGACCTTTTTTAATGATTCTAACCCTTTAACGCATCTCAGGTCTGAAGCAAGAGCGTTCCATAGAACTGGAGCAGAACATTTGAAGGCTCGTGGCCCGATAGTTTTTGTGCGAGAACAGGGCACTTTATATAAATTTGTTTTAGAGGATCTCAGAATTCTTGTAGGTACGTAATCAGTTAAAAGATCTTTTAGATACTGAGATGCAAGTCCATGCCTGGCTTCAAAGGTGAGTAATATGATTTCATATTGAATTCTTTGCTCAATTTTTAGCCAGTGTAGGTCCTTAAGTACTGGTGTAATGTGCTCAAATTTATGCTTGTTTGTGACCAGCCTGGCAGCAGCGTTTTGAATATGCTGCAATTTATTAATTTGATGTTTTGGTATACCATATAAAACAGTATTGCAATAATCTAAATTTGAAGTGATAAAGGCATGTACAAGAGTGTTCATACATGTATTACTAACATATTGTCTAATTTGTTTAAGTTTAAATAATTGATCAAATGCTTTGGAGGAGATTTGATTTACATGCAAGTTCATTGAAAGATTATTGTCAAAAATATCCCCTAGATTTTTCACGTTTAAAACAGATTTTATTTCAGAGTTACCAACAGTTATACAATTAATGTAAGCCTTTGATAACATTTGATTGGTACCTATTAGTATGAACTCGGTTTTTGAATCATTTATTTTAAGCTCATGAGTTAACATCCAGATTCTGATGTCGTTGATTCATGTGTTCATAGTCTGAACAGTTGATTATTCGTTTACATCTTTTCCAGGCTTAAAAGACAAATAAAGTTGGTTAAAGTTGGTGGTCATCGGCATAGCCACCTACAGACGGTAGATGTTGATCAATAACATCATAAAGCGAGCTGAGATAGCCTACGAATAGCACAGGGCCTACACAGCTGCCCTGGGGAACACCATAATGCAGTACGAAATGCTCAGACAATTCGTTATTTATTTGTACCTGAAGTTTACGATCGGAGAGATAGCTTTGGAACCATCTCAATACCTCATTTCCTAGACCAAATTTGTTTCTGAAGATATCACTTAAAATACACAAATCTACAGTATCAAAAGCGGCGCTTAAGTCCAGCATTATTAAAAGTACAACGTGTTGTTTGTCCATTTCCATGAGAATGTCTGAATGGACTTTTGTAATAATTGTTTCTGTACTTTACCCCTTCTTGTAGGCTGAATTCTCAGGCGAAGTGAAGGCATGCCTTGCAAGGTGATTGTTAAATTGCTCCATTGAATCTACCTCAAAAGCGTAGGTATCGTCCCATAAATTACAGAAGTCAGTATTTATCAATGACCCACTGCATGTTAGACACGATGTCCCGAAAAGAAGATATTCTACAGGATTACTTTTGGTCTTTCGCAAAAAAGGAAGTGACGATAACCTTTTTTTTTTTATATTGGCGGCAACAACAAAACAGTAACTTGCCATGTGAACTATGCCAGTTTCACAGGAACTGAGAAACTAAAGGTCCAAGGCTGAATGTCGAAAGTGACAGAAGTCAGTAATTGACTGTTGAATTAATTTACTTCAATTCAACTTATTTAAGTCAATTAACATATTACATTTACACATGATATCATGAGACAATTACAGAAAAGAAATAAATACTGTCAAATGAAGACTGAGGATATTATACATGAAGCTCATAGAAATGACTTATTGAAGTAGAATCCACTTTTTAAATAAATATGGTCAAAAACCCCCCCCCCTCTAAGCAGCCCCCCCCCCTCCCCCTCCCCCTCCTCCGCCATCACCCAATATACAAACATATAAATGATTCAACATGAAATTACGTAAACAAAGAATAACAATAATAACAGAAATTACATGATCATGTCAGGGTAAAGATAAGATATACCGTAGATCACTACGACATAAAAAATATATAGCCATTACAATACAAACATTAGGTGGATTTCCAAATAAAGAAACTTTTCCTTTTTACGTAACGGCGTAAGGCTCGTATACACTTAACATCGTAATACCATGGTGTTAGCGTATTCACAGAGCTCTTAACTGGAAAATTAAACCCCAATTATAGGAAAAGTGTCTAAAATACAAATGCTCGTCCCATTAAAATAACTAGCGGCTAATAGATAAAAAATTAAATAGCGCGAACACGATGTCGTATAGCCACGATGTCGTATAGCCACGATGTCGTATAGCCACGATGTCGTATAGCCACGATGTCGTATAGCCACGATGTCGTATAGCCACGATGTCGTATAGCCACGATGTCGTATAGCCACGATGTCGTATAGCCACGATGTCGTATAGCCACGATGTCGTATAGCCACGATGTCGTATAGCCACGATGTCGTATAGCCACGATGTCGTATAGCCACGATGTCGTATAGCCACGATGTCGTATAGCCACGATGTCGTATAGCCACGATGTCGTATAGCCACGATGTCGTATAGCCACGATGTCGTATAGCCACGATGTCGTATAGCCACGATGTCGTATAGCCACGATGTCGTATAGCCACGATGTCGTATAGCCACGATGTCGTATAGCCACGATGTCGTATAGCCACGATGTCGTATAGCCACGATGGCGTATAGCCACGATGGCGTATAACCACACACTGGTGGTTATTAATGCACCACGATTCAATAAGCAAAATGTTTTTCGCCTAAGTATGGTATATGTAAGTGTAATTGACGTTCGTGCCAGTCCAGTTTTCATCAAAAAACAATGCAAAAGCGTTGGTATAATCAGAAAAAATTGAGTGCACCCAGTACTATATAAAGTATTTCTTAAACCAATATACCAAAGGTTTCAGAGGGTTGAAGTTTGTTTGTCTGTTGACCTTTTAATTATATGCACTTAAATTTGCTGTCAGTTTTTAAAATTAATCTGGACAGGTTATAACCACGTGACCAAGTAACTAAACTGCGTTTCACGGACGGTGGATTGTTGACAGACGGATGAGGATTAAATAGTAACACTAACGTTTCATTTAGTATAGTGGAATACTGGAAAATAAGTTCTGGATTGAAAATTCAGAAAATAGATGTTCAACGCTTATAAGAAAAGCTCAATACAACTGAAAAAAATAATGATCAAAATAAAAAGAAAGAAAACACTCAAATGAATTGTTTGATTTAACATGAAAGTAATACAAAAATGCTTTGCAAGGCATACATTTTATAGAGCAATACTACTGTTCCTAGTAAAATATGATGACGTATTTATGTAATAGATCTTCTTCCCAAAAAGTGGACATGGTTGAATGTGATAACGTATTTGGATTACACTTTACTTTTCTTAATGTAATGGAATGAACTTGAGGACCACAGATTTGGTTAAAAGGTACAGTTTTTGTTAAATGGTCAATTTGACAATTGCAGCTGCGAATGTTTATTTAGCGGAAAGAATATTTAGTCAGTATATTAT